>PVHX01002255.1:0-174066 GCA_004024805.1 Geosciurus inauris
TCTGCCGCTTCCAGGCCCAATTGAAAGGAACTTAAACTTGCAAATGATTAAGTATCTTAATTGTATCATTTTAAAGCATTTCATTACCATAACCAATACCAAAGGGCTGGGAGAGCCCAGCTGCTGCTGCATTCAAATGCCTGACCCTAAATTTTAGCAGCCATGACACTTTCCATCCACTTCTTCCTCACTATCCGATCCTGCACGTGTTCCTGCACATAGTTGCCCAACACAAACTAGTTTCTGGAAGACAGAGCTGCAGAAACCAAGGCTTCTGATTCCTAGCCTGTTGTTCCCAGTGTTCCTCTGTCACATTTTCCCCTTCTTTTGTTTTTGTTTTGTTTTGTTTAATGATGAAGGGGGAAATTCAGGGATTGAGTATAAGGCATTCAAGAAATTTCTCCCAACATTTAATTTTATGAACTCAAACTATTTACTATGTACCTGCTGAAAACCCAACCCTATGCAAGGTAGTGGGATGATATAAAAAGAAACCTAACATGGGGTTTGTGCCCTCAAAGAAATTCTGTTCTGGACCAGAAGCAAAACCTGCATTACACTAGCATTCATTCAACACTATTTATTAACACACTCGATAAGCAAAGTATTCTGCACAATATCTTCAGAGAAACTATAATAAGAAAGCAATTTCCCTCTGATGACTATAACTGAGTAAAGTTGGATTTAAAAGGACCTCAAAGACCACCCAGGGAGCTCAACTACCAAGTGGTTCTTGTCATGCTTCCCCCAAAAAGTTTCCAATTTGTCTGTTTCCACCTTAAAAAGGAGGGCCCAGAACTGAGCACAATATTCTAGGTATGACTTTCTCCTCTTTCGAGATAATGTGCTTGTATCACTGAACCCACAAACTCAGGAGCTCCAAAAATGCTCACATTTGGATATCAGAAGATGCCAAATAAAAATTAACTTTTTCACACCTACCATCCCTGTTCAACTTTAACAGTTGATTTGGGAGCCCTAGGACAAGAGTAAATTTTATCTCTTCTGATTTGGCCCATATGGTCTAGCTGATAAAATACTGGGAGATCATGATTCTGTTATGTGATGCTACTGTACTTTCCAGCTCTGTTCCCCACAAATACATTTGTGCCTTCTGTATCTTCACCTAAGTCACTAGCAATTATGTTTGCCAATAATCAGGCACAAAACCAAGCACCATGGATAACCCCAAGAAACAGTCCTCCAAACTCACTTAGTTCCATTTAGGTGCCCTCTTTTGGTAGAGCTGTTTGGTCCAAATCCATATCAAATGCCTTCCTCTACTTCAAACATTTAATTCTCATAATGACTGCTATGTCACTATCCATCCTTGCAGTAATCTATATTAGAATCTCATTCCATATTCTGAGGCCATCTTTAGTTAGTAGGAAAATGTCAAAGAGAGGAAACAGGACTTCTTCAGTTTGGCCAAGCAGAGTGCACTTGTAGAAGACAATCTCATGGCTGGAGGAAGGGACCAGGGCCTGAACGTGAAAGTCCTTGAAGCCTGTCACTGACAAGGTTAAACCTGACTGAAGACAGGAAGAAACAAGGAGTGTTTTAAAGCAGAGGAAGAGTATGATAAGAACATGTAATGGGAGCGGGGGGAACAGCAGAGGACAAGAGAGAGAGGAACAGACAGCAGCTAAGAATTATAAAGATCAGGCCCTTGTAATGGTTCAGAAGAGAGGTTAAAATAACCTGACTGAACAGTTAATGAGAAAATAAGAACATAGGACAATGATCAAGGGACAATCTGGTGACTGATTGGACAGGGAAGGAAGCAAGAGAGGAAGTCAATGAGGCTGCTGAGGCCCCTTCTGGGGTGCCTTTAACTAAAGGAAGGAAGGCCAAAGGAGCAGGGGCCTCGCAGATTGGTTTGGCTTGGGATTCCAGAGGGACAGTAGATGCAGAGCTGTCCAGAAGTTAACTGGAACAGGGGAAATGGACCTTAGAGAAAGCAAAAATGAGCTGGGCATGGTGGCACATGCTTATAATCCCAGCACTTTGGGAGGCTGAGACAGGAGAATCATGAGTTCAAAGCCAGCCTCAGCGACAACAAGGCACTAAGCAACCCAGTGAGACCCTGTCTCTACATAAAACACAAAACAGGGCTGGGGATGTGGCTCAGTGGTCGAGTGCCCCTGAGTTCAATCCTTGGTACCAAAAAAAGAAAAAGAGAAAGTGGGGCTGGAGACAAACTATGGAAAAGTCTATATTTTGGAGTTGACAAGAGCAAAGGGGACAACAGACAAACCTTGAGGAAAATGGCCAGCAAGGTATAAAGGAGAGCTGGAGGAAGCTTTGTTAGAGAAGCCAGAGAGACAAGTGAAGAGGAAAGCTGTCAAAATGACAGAAGGCTCAAGCAGAAGGAAGAGTGAGAACTGTCCCTCAGATTTTGTGCTTGTGAGGTCAGAAAGTTTTCAGCTTAGCAGTGATTCTGAGACTTTAATGTGCCATAAATCACTCAAGGATCTTGTGAAAATGAGGATTCTGACTCTGTAAGTCTGGGATGGGGCCCACAATTCTGCATTTTTAACAAGCTCCCAGGGGACGTCAAGGCTGCGGGCCCGTAACCCACACTTAGATCAAGAATAAGAGGTGAATGGGAGGTGAGGGTGTGAAGGCAAGAATGGAAACAACTTTGACAAAGTGTGAGAGAAGGAATGAGCCAAGCGGTGGCCAGCACAGACTGTGAGCACTGAGGAAACTAAGACTCGGAGGAAGAAATAATCAGTGCTATTTGTAAACATCTTCTGTCCTGAGAGTTTGGTAAGTATGGTAAGGGGTTTCAATGTATGATTTCAGTTCCTCTGTCGTTTAATCTTACTTGACCCCAGAAATCTAAAATTTACAGCTAAATAGGAAGTGTAGTGACAACAAGTTTGACCAGAAAGAAAAAAAAATGAATGGACTCCCCATGATCCTATTCACTGTCTGGGAAAACATCCCACTAGTTGCCCCAAACTCCTTCCAAGACATTGCCTAACTAGAGAGTTGCTCCCACAATGCCATTCTCACAAATACTTCAGCTCCACGCCTCCCCCAACTCATCCACACCTGTGTGATTAGGATTTAGTCTCTGTTGACAGATTTTATCTTTGGAAATGCTCCTGGCTGTGTCAAAAAGAACAAGTTAAGCAAAGGATTAACCAACACACTCACTGATGCAGTCACAAGGGCACCCAGTTAAGAGGCAGAATGCAACAAGTTCACGTAAACCCTTGTAGGAACATCTAACAACATACCCCTGCTGTCCCAGTGAAGTGGTACAACATCTAGCCCCTATTGACTTGACAACAGCCATGTTTTGTTGAATGGAAACACTATTCTTGAAGAAAGTTTTATGTCATCTCTACATACCCTAAGTAACAAAACTATCCCTCAAATCCACAAAGAATCTCTAAGCCACCAAGGTCAGGTGATGGTTCTGAGACAAGTCAGAAATGCATGGAGGTGCTTGCATCTGCAGCACATATACTAAAATTGGAACCATACAGTGGTTAGCATGGCCCCTGTGCAAGGATGACACGCAAATTTGTGAATTATTCCAAAAATTTGAGAATGGAGAAACTTTGGGCAAAGGGGAGGGAGAGAAGGGAGGGGGTATGGGGACAGTCATCATTACCCTAGGTCCATGTATGACTGTACATGCAGTGCAACTGTACATCATGTACAACCAGAGAAATGAAAAGTTGTGCTCCGTTTGTGTACAATAAATTGAAATGCATTCTGCTATCATGTATAACTAATTAGGACAAATCAAAAATTTTAAAAAAATAAGAAAAGAAATGCGTGGAGAACCTAGGTGGTGCCAGAGCTTCCGCTTCTAGAGTTGATTAGAAAAATCTATGGGTTATTCCTTTCCCTTGGAATAGCTCAATCAAATAGCTCAATTTAAAGATTAAATAAGTAACTGAGATATTGCCAAACAAGAAGACCCAAAGAATATTAACACTCAAAATATCACATGAGCCTAAATGGTTGCATTTTAAAAGAGAAAGTTGATACACCAAAAAAAAAATCATTTTCCTGACATTTATGTAAAATTATGGAATCAAAGAATGTTACAATCTAGACAGCCCCTTACAGATCAGCAAAAGGATCACCTACAAAACCTGTTGAAGATCCAGACACCCAGGTCTCACCCCATACCATGGACTTACTGATCCAAACTCTCCAAAGGCATCCAATTAACTCATTTTATTTATAATATCCAGAGAAATTAAGTGACTTTCCCAGGATAACAGATGTTTTTTGATATTCTATCTCATTTCAAAAAGGACCTATGGCAAAAGTTACATGCTTGACAACAGTATAATTGATGACCGGATGTGGGCTCTTAAACAGGATTCAGGTCAATGAATACATTGAGGACTAACTTCACGCTACCCAGTGCAAATTTTTATTGAAACCCATAGACAGTTTTGCTGCCCTGGTAGAGAACCTGGAAATAGCATTCTTCTCTCACAGCGCTAACACTCTCTTGGTCATACAAACCCCCAACCACCTACTTAACCTACTTTTCAGGGAAGTGCTTTAAAAATTGTTTAGCAGAGACTAGGCAAATCGGGCAAGAAACCATACCACTAATTCTCACCTCATTTACTTTTCTTTGTCCAAGGTGGATGAACTATGGTTTCCCATCCTTCCTCTGGAGGAGGTTCTGGGGGTATGAGTGACATCTGTCAGATGGAGTACTGCACCCCATATCCCTTCTTCACCAGAAATTACAAAATATTTTTGTGGCTGTATCTTCTATGCCTGAGAGTGATAGCAAAGTCACTCAGATGAGGCCCCCTGCACTCATTCTGAAAGGACACATCAAAACACCTTACTCTCTTGGGGGCCCAGATGGAAGACAGCTGGACTAAAATCAGCACACAGCTCTATATATTATACAGCTTTAAAAGGAGAGGGAAAGAATAGCTTAGTGAAAACAGAAACCATTTGCTTAAAAAAAAAAAAAAGTGAACAAGACATAGCCAGGCAAAGCAGGAGAAAGATGGTAGGAATCTTGCCTCTCACTTCAATCCCAGCTCCACTTACTCTTGGTGTTGAAGAGCCAGATTTAGCTCCGGCTGACAGCACGTAGTGTTGAATCAGGGCCAGAAGACCTGGACACACCAGTAGCCACACTTCATGTTTGCTCTACATAGTTCATGTCCCTTTATCTTATCCATAAATATCAATCTTTCAGGGCTAGAACATGGATTTTCTTGGACATGCTGCCTCCTGAAATCCCAAAGCACCTCCATAACCACTGAAAACTAAAAAGTCAAGTTCATTATTTCCCTTTCAATTGGGCATTCAGTCTATTAACATTTAATGTAATTACTAATTTTAGTCTACCATTTTATTTTTGCTCTTTGCTTTCCTCTTATATTTTGGGTTCCTTTATTCTTCCTTCCTGACTTCTTCTGGAAAAACTGAGTAGGTTTTTGTTGTTGTTGTTGTTGTTTTACGAATTTCATTTTAATTTATCTGTTAGATTTTTACCTATCTCTTTGTGCTATATTTTAGGAATTTGTAGGATTTCGATACATAGTCATATTTTTCACAATCTGTTTAACACTAATATTGTATCACTTCATGTGAAATGAAAAAAAAAATAGTCATGCAACCAGATAGGTGTGTTACCCTCACACCCAGCCTTTATGCTATAGTTGTTATACACCCCACCTACACATACTGCAGGTTCAAGTTCAGGAGCAAAGCAGTCGTATATGTTTGAGAGAAATAGTCTTTGCTTACCAAAATATTTATCACATTTGATGCTCTTCATTGCTTCCCAAGGGTAGGTTTTCATCCTTCACCCTGAAGACCTTCCTTTACCCTTTCTTGACACACAGGTCTGCTAGTGATTATCTTAGTTTTCCTCTGTGTGAAAATGTCTTCATTTCACCTTTATTCCTGAAGGATATTTTTGCTGGATAGAGAATTCTGCATTTACAGAGGGTTTTTGTTTATATTCTTATTTCTATAAGCTCTTTTTTAAAAATATTTTTTAGTTGATAGACCTTCATTTAATTCATTTATTTATATGTGGTGCTGAAAATCAAACCATGCCTCACACATGCTAAGCAAGTGCTCTACCACTGAGCCACAATCCTAGCCCTTCTATAAGCTCTTTAAAGATGTTGCCCCACTACCTTCTGGCCTCAATAGTTTCTGTTGAGACATTAAGATAATTCTAGTTGTTGTTCCCTATAATTAATGTGCATTTTTTCCTGCTAGTTGTTTTCAAGATTTTTCCTTTAATTTTTAATATTTTTTAGTTATACATGGACACAGTGTTTTTGTTTTATTTATTTGTATGTGGTTCTGAGGATCGAACCCAGTGCCTCACACATGCGAGGCAAGCGCTCTGCCACTGAGCCACAACCTCAGCCCCTTTCCTTTGGTTTTTGAAAGGTTAACCAGAATGTGCCTAGGTATAGTTTTCTTTAAATTAATCCTTCTTAATAATCACTAAACTTCTCAAATCCATAAATGTATGTCATTTAACCAAATAAGGGATGCTTTCATTCATTTTTTCTTGAGTTTTGTTCCCATTTTCTCACTTCTCCTTCTGGAAGTCTAACATGTTGGCACTTGTATTTGAGCATATATCAGAGGTTTCAATATTGTCCCAAAGCTCCCTGTATCTCTGTACACAATTTTTCTTTTTTTTTTAAAACCAGGGATTGAACCCACAAGTGTTTAACCACTGAGCCATACCTTCAGCCCTTTTTATTTTTTATTTTGAGACAAGGCCTCAATAAGTTGCTGAGGCTAGCTTTGAACTTGAGATCCTTCTTCTTCAGTCTCCCAAATGCTGGGATTATAGTAATGTGCCACCATGTCCCACTTTTATTCCTCTGTTCTTAAGATGGAATAATTTCTGTTAATCTTTCATTTCTCTCGCTCATACTCTGTCATCTCCATTCTACCCTGAGCTCATCCAGTGAATTTTTATTGCATATTATGATTTTCAGACTTAGAATATTCAATATTTCTCTGCTGAGATTTCCCATCTTTTCCTAGAATGTGAGCATATTTCCCTCTATGTACTTTAGAACATTTATAATAGCTCCTTTAAAATCTTTGCTATTCTATCTTCTGAGTATTCTTGGGGTTGGTCTCTGATGGCTGCTTTCCATCATGCAATGAGAAATTTTAGGTTGCATCCTGTAGGCTCTGAATGATATGTTGTAGACATTGTGGATTCTGTTAAGTTTCTCTGAAAATCTTTTTTTTTAATAAGGCAGTTAACTTGACTGAAATCAAATTGCAAAATACTGTCTCCCCTGAGGTAGGTAGCAACTCCAATCTCAGTTCAATTACCATAGCCTTAACTAGCAAGTGTGGAATCTACCCCACATATGTGGTTCAGAACCAGCTGTACATTGGGAAGATTATATATGTGGAATTTAGGACCTCATTTTCTGGCTCACTCCTTTCAAGGGTCATGCTTCCAGCAGCTAAGTCTGCCCTGAACCTTGGTAACTTTCTCCTTATTCAAGCCAGCAACAACAAAAAAGAAAATGTATGCTTTTCTATTAAGTTTTAGCCTTTCTGCATAGCACAGCCCAAGGACTGTACTCAAGGAAAACCTGCAGAAAAAAAGAAATCTACCATATGCCTTTTTCTCCATCTATGGGTCCACTCTCCCTGCTTCTCTTTACCTTAGTAATCATGTAAGAAGAGTGTAGTTGTTCTGTAGTTTTCTTTTAGAATTGCTTCATATGGCAATAGACTGCCAACAGCCCAGGACCCACCAAATTCCTCTCATCACGTTCAGGAACTGTCCTTCCTCATCAGATACCCATGAATTCTGAAAGCCCAGCTTCTCCAGACCGACTGTCAGTGCCCATCAGAGCAAGAATCCCCTCCACACTGGCTGATGGAAGAGACTACTTAAAAGCCCTGCTGACCAGAGCACACAACTTTTGGGAGACATAAAAGTAAATGACTCAGACACATAGCATACTTCAGCTCTTTTCATCTACTCAACAATCTTTTAAGGATGATATTATTAAACCCAGTTTACACAAGGAAACTGGGCCTCAGAGAATTACGTTAACTTGGCCATGTTTTCTTTGCTAGAAATTGGTAGTGCCAGGTTTTGAACTTCAGTCTCTGTAAATCTAAAAGCTTTACACTTTGTCCATTCCATCCTCAATGGCTTTAAATAATGGCACTTTCTTCCTGATATTAAACTGTAGTCTGCCATCTTATTATCATCACTGGCTATGATGATTTTAGATTGTGAACCCCTACGAGTAGGGAAAGTATCGTATTTGTCTTTGCATCCCCAATGCCTTACAACAAGGAGAGGCTAAATAACTGATCAGTTAGTTGATTAATGCCCTTAAAACATCAGGTAAAAAATTCTATACATGCATCACCACTACAATCTCACAGCTATTCGTAGTGGCGATCCTACAGCACATTGCTGTCTTCAGCAAAGTTTCTCTTCTCTAGACAAATGTCTTTTTACTACTTCCCAGATGATAGGATTTCCAGAATCCTCCTGATCTTCCTATACACACAACAACTGATCAATGGCACTTAAAATGTTACCCGGGAATTCCATTCCTTCTCAGGATATAGAAAACCACTAAAGCACATCACTCCCCCACTATAAGAAAACAATCAGATATTCTAAATCATTACAACTTTTCTCCAATGCATCAGAGATCTGAAGCTACAAGGCAAACAGTGAACTGAATTCCAAGGCATGACTAGTCCCTACAGGGAGAGAACATATGAAGTGTTTCACCTTTGATAGAAGACAGGTTGAAGAAGCCATCATAAAAGTGAATACAAATAAAAGAGCAAAAAGTTTAACAAATTTGTAAATGCTGGATATGGGCTAACAAGAAAGTTAACAATTCCTTAGAGTTCCAGGCACAAGGACTTGCTAGCTTTATTCCACGGTGCTCACAAAAAAGATGAAGGCCAATCAAGAGACCAAAGAAAGCCCCCTAACCTGTGGACAGGCATAGAATGTTGCCTGCTTCCCAGACCTCTCTCACATTTAGAGGAAGAGGAAGAGAAGGAAATAGGAGGAGGAGAAAGGAGGAGAAGGAGTCATCGTCACTGTCATCACCATCATAAGCCATTAAGAAGGAATAGTCCCAGGAAAAGGTACTTCCACTAAAGCCAAGAAGCAAAATATGTCTGCTTCTGGAGGAAGGGGTAGAAAATATTTGGGGGTCTAGCATCTCACATAGAGTCCTGTTACCACTGGAAGGAGGACAAGAAAGGCTCTTCCACCCAAGAGCCCCTACTAATGAGAGACAGAAAAAAATAAATAAACAACAACAACATGTCATGCCTAGGATCCAGGCACATAGGGTCCACCTAAGACCAAAATCAGATCAGGAGAAAAGAGAAACCACTCCTACCCACCCCACCACAAGCTTCACATTGAGTAACAAGCAACAGCAGTCTAGTCCTCACCAAGGGGCAAAAGCATAAAGATAGACTTGCTTTCTGGTATAGGCAATGTGGGACCTGCTGAAAGGTGAGGAAGAAGTGGAAACATGAGAAAAACCTCCACATCTCCAGGCTCCATACTCAGTAAAAGGAAGCACCATGCCACCATGGGAGGAATTTGAAGGAGTAAAACTGAGATTCAGCTTAGTTACTGAATATATTGACTCAATGCTCCACACTAACTTCCCAACAGAAGTGTCTCTATCTCCAGGTATAAGTATTACTTATTTCAGTTTCTAATATTTTTATATACATTGCCTAGTACTGAAACAAAAATCATAGGACAAAAAAAGCAAGGAAAAAAACAGAAGAATCTTGGTTAAACAATACACTAGAACCAGATGCAATGAAGATATTGGAATTATCAGAAAATAACAACTGATAATAATTTTTTATCCAGAAGAAAAGGTGGACATCATGAATGAACAGATGGGTAATTTCATAAGAGAAATGAAAACTTTAAGTAAAATGGAAATGCCAGGTATAAGTATGATAACACAAAGAATTCCTTCAATAAGCTTATCAATAAACTGAACAGCAGAACAAAGGATTTATGAACTTGAAGATAGGTGAACCAAAATGATCCAAGCTAAATAAGGAAAACAATGGGGAAAAAAACAGGGTATCCAAGAGCTACATGATGATATGAAATGGTATAAGATATATTTGGAATCACAGAAGCAGAAGAGAGAGAAAAGGAAGCAGGAAATTTGTCTGAAAAGATAATAGCCAAGAATTTTCTAAAATTAATGAAAAACATCAAAAAACAATTCAAGAACCGCAGAAAACCCAATGGGTGGGGGTGTGTTTAGGTATATCATAGTAAAACTGCTAAAAAACAAAGTGAAAATTTTAAAGACCTCCAGAGCAATGAAACATACAGAACAAAGCTAAGAATATCAGACTTTTCAAAAGAAAGAATGAAAGGCAGAAGAAAATGAAATGGCATCATTAAAGTACTGAAAGAAAAAAAAAAACTGTCTATGGAGAATTCTATACACAGAGAAAATATCTTCTAAAAATGAAGGTAAGATGAAGAATTTCTCAAACAAAAAATGAGAGAATTCATTGCCAACATACTGGTACCTTAAAGATGTTAAAGAATGCCTTCCGGCAAGAGTTTGGTACCAGAAGGAAATTCAGATCTACATAATTAAATATAGAGCTCAAGAAATGGTAAAAATGCAAGCAATATGACAGATTTTTCTCTTAATTTTAATCTCCTTAAAAGATAACTAGCTGGGCGCCATGGCTCATGCTTGTAATCCCAGCAATTTGGGAGGCTGAGACAGGAGAATCGCGAGTTCAAAGCCAGCCTCAGCAACAGCGAGGCACTAAGCAACTCAGTGAGACCCTGTCTCTACCTAAAACACAAATTAGGGCTGGGGATGGCTCAGTGGTTGAGTGCCCCTGAGTTCAATCCCTGGTACCAAAAAAAAAAACAAACATAAAAAGATAACTGTGTCTGCTTAGTTTGAAAATAACCTAGAAAATTTTAAAATAGACTATTGTAACTTTCTTTTTAAATAAGTAAATAGAAAAACATTTTCCCTGGTTAAAAAAAATAATAACTGATCTCTAAAAGAAAAATAGTAACAATTATAATAGAGATAAAATAAAATCATATGTGCAAATAATTCCAAAAAAGATGAGAAGGAAACAGGCACAGAGAACAAATGGGACAAACAGAAAACAATTGGCAAAACATTAGATTTGAAACCAACTATAACTATACTAAACGTAGCTGGCCTAAACATTACAGTTGAAAAGCAAAAGTGGTCAGATTGGATATGAAAGCAAGACCTGACTATGTGTTCTTTAGAAGAAATTCACTATGATTTGAAATGTAAATAAGAGATGTTAAAATTAAAGGATAGAAAGATATAACACACAAACATTAAAAAAAAAGCTTGAGTCTCTGTAAGAATATAATACAAAGTAATATGAGACAAATAGTTGCTTGATCAAGAAGACATAATAAATGTGTGCATCTAACAGAATTCCAAGAAAGAAAAATCTAATCAAATTGAAAGAATAAATAGACACAACTTTCATACTCCTTCAGTCACTTACTAAGTAGACCAAAAAATTGGTAGGATTATAGAAAATGTAAACAACCCCATCAAGCAATTTGACTCGATTGCCATTTATAGAAAATTCAACCACAATAGCAGAATCCACATTCTTTTCCAAACTCCCAGGAACATTTGCCAAGATAGACTATTTTCTGAGTGAATGTTTTCAGTCACTTTATTCATAATGACTAAAAACTTTAAACAATCCAAACATCCATCAACTAGTGAACGTGTCAACAATTGTGGTGCATCCACACAATGGAACACTATTCATCAATAAAAGGCAATACCGTTTATCAATAAAACTGACCCAAGCGACAACACAAATGAATCTCAAAAGCATTATGCTAAAAGAAAAAAGCAGGTACAAAAAGCTATCTACCATATGATTCCATTTGGATGGCATTCTGGAGAAAGGCAGTGTTATTATAGACAAAAATCATCTCTGCGTATGCCATGGGCTAGGGATAGAGAAAGGTGACTGACAAGGGACACAAGGGAACGTTTAGGGGTGATGGGACTGTCTTCTCTTGATTGCAGTGGTGGTTAAAGGACTACAAGCAATTGTCAAAACTCATAGAACTGGCCACTTAGGGAGTGAACTGTATGCAAATTATACCTTCCTAAATCTGGCTTTAAAAAGAAAAAAGAAAAGAGTAAAATACTGTCATCCACAATAGGAAACAGTAATGATGACATAAACTCATCATCCCTATCCTATTGTGGTCGGAAAGCACAGGACTTGACCTTCCTTCTTACAAAAGACTGAGTAGTTACCCTATCATGTCACCTCAAACGGAACTGCACTGAGCTCCCAGCTTTGTCACAGATGGGCCTACACAACCAAATATACATTATTCCTAATACATCCTTAGATTTATTTTATAGGGCAGAGATCAAAGTGATAAGAAATATTACAGATTTCAATAGCACGAAGGTATATGGAAATTCATTTTCACATTTCTAACCCACTGCCAAGCATCTGGTTCTGAGTTGCCCTCCTTAAGAAAACAGTGTTCAAAAGGGAGTTCTGGGAAGCAGAAGACCATCTGGGAGCCTTTACTGAGAAGAGGACTGCCCTTCATTGACCTTCACTGTTTAAGGTTCTGTGGGCTGTCCAGGTCAGACGCAATCTAATTAGCAGGGAAGAAGGTCTAAGCTGGGTCCTAGATGTTTGGGTCCACCCAGGGTGCTAAAATAAGAGTTCCTCACTCTTGCAAGGGGAGCGAACTCCCAGAACTCTTCCTTGGGCACACCCAGGACACAAAATGGTCCTTCCTGCATAGAAGGAAGATGCCAGCTAATACTGCCAGAGCCTTGCAGGTTCCTGCTGAGAGAAGTCAATACCGGACACTCCTTTCATCGCTAAAGGTTAATCTGCAAAAATATTAAATGCCATTCTGCTCCAAGGAAGAATCTTTGAAAAAGTTCACAGCATTGCTACCAAACCTAGAATAACTTTTTTAATTGCCCGTTAAGGGCTCCCGACAGGCCACCTTTAAAGAAACATTTGTCCTCTGAGTGTTGGTTTTTTTTCTCTTTTAAACACTGTCTTTCACCACTATGTTTAGACTTTCCACAAAGATACAGCATGATTAATGCAGAAAAAATAAATATGAAAAGCCTTACAATCAAATTAGGAGAGCACTTGATAAAATGAGCCCTCTTCTTGTGAGTAATTTGAAAGAATAACTGTTTTTCATTACAATCTCAGCTCCCAGCAGGTCCTACATAAACCAACCCAGCTGCGGTTCAAGAAAAGGTCCTAAGGAGGACCCACTCAAGGTGGGGATAAATCACAATTGTGATCACAGACCAGGTTTCGCTCTTCTTTTTTTTATCCCCCTTAATAAATTGGGCTTGACCTGAAACTCCAAGAAAGTTAATTCATAACAGCCCCCCAAATTCTTTTTTTTTTTTTTTTACATAACAGCTCACCTTTCTTTTTCTTTTAAATTTAAACCATTATGACAAATGGAGATTTATTATATACTATAAACACATGTGGCTTGAGTGCTGGTATTTAGTCTGGAAACTCAGATGGGGCAGTAAGCTGCTGGTGCAATCAGGAAATGCCATGTGACATTCTTGATAAAGACAAAACACACATTCGTTCCACAGTGCTTAGTGGCCACTGTGGTTTTGGCCACTGTATGGGTGCCACAGATCCTGTACAGTTCTCAAACTAAAAGACGATTCAGCTAGGTGATGTGGCGCTGGCCACACCCACCCACATCAGCACAAAAATCCTTCACAAAGGCAACCAGAGCTTTTAATTAGACCTGAGCAAATAAAACCAGTTTTCCAAGACATTTCTCCAGCCTGGGCCTGGTCTCCTCTTGATTTGCCTTAACCCTGCAACTGGTTCATCTGTTTTGGTCCAAGATACTCAATAATGCTGCACAGAATCATCCTGAAATGTCAGGCTGGGTTCCCTGAAAAGTAAACAGAATCTTGGTGGAAGGTGGGTTGGAAACCTTATTTCCCAGCAAGCCAAAGCCAAAATGATTCATTCCTCCTTAACTGATCACCCTTGGAGTCCTCACTGGCAAAGCACTAGGTGATTTACCATCTAAGCAGGGTTCTCTGGGAAATCATATTAACTGCAAGCTAAAAAGGCAAACTTTAGAGCCAATCCTGGCTCCTTTGTTTGCCACAATCTCTATACCTAAGTTTTCCATCTGTGAAATGGGAATATTTACTAAAGGTTCCCCAAGGGTCTGTTGAGAGAATTCAGCATGATAATACATAAGAATCCCATAGATGGCCAGAAACAAAAAAATTTAGAGGTTCTCTATCATAATCTAGCTAGTCACATAATGGTATAATAATTAATGGTATAATCATTATCATTAAACTTTCCACGTGCGTCTTCTCTCCAGGACTACAATAAATGTTCCTTGAAGGCAAAATCTCCATTCTTACACTTCTTTGGCCTGACATATATTTTCCTAGCACATGCAACTTAATAAATAATTTAATAAATATTTTTTGATGACATCAATTCTGCCATTCGAAAAACAACTTTCATTATAATTATTTGTAAAACAGAAACTAGTAAAAATGGATAAAAATTAAAAGCATCTTTGATCTCAGCACTAGAAATAACGAGTTAATATCCCATCCTTTTCTCTATTCACACGTTTATTTCAAAGTACAATAGGATTAGTGTATACACTATTTCATAATCTATTTTTTGACTTATGAATAGTTCATGGATATTTTCCCATCATTAAACATTCTTCAAAAACATGCCCTTGGAAGGCAGAATGTACGCTACTCTATGCTTATGTCCCACGTTGTTTCCATCCCACATCTTGCAAATGAGGAATGCCAATGATACCAGAGTTCAGTAAGACGGCTGAAACCAGAAAATGTGTGTGGAATCACCTGGCACCAGGCCCAACGCTGCTCAACACTCAATAAATGCTCTCTCCTTCCTCCTCTGTGTGTCTTGTATCCTTCACAGAACTGTGTGAAAGATTCCAACTTTCAGCATAAAATAACGTTTCTGAGCACTAAAAAGCACTACAGCCCAAACCTTCCCTCCAAGTCGCCAGTTCATTCCTGTTAGCTTCCAATTCAAGACCCTGACTAACCATCAAAAACAGAATCCTTTTGAGTGTCATGGTAGCTATAAACTAGAATTCCATTTACCCCTCCTTATGGCCTTCCAGAATCCAGAGCTCTCAAACTAGAATTTTTGTCACTAAACGTTTCTCTGATTGTTTTGAACATGTTGACCTTTCCTTCCCAATCACTTAAGTTCTAGAATGTGAAAGGAAGCTTAATGCTGAAAAGAATGCAGAATTTGAAATCAGGAGACCTGGGTTCTAGTCTCAACTTTGCCTCTTACAGGTGTCATTGTTTGGGGTAAATAATGTCCCCTCTCTGGATCTCAGTTTTCTCATCTATAACATGGGAGGCTTCAGTAAGATATTTCCCAAGAGTCATCATGTCATCACCTTTAGGGCAGCAACTCATTTATACATAGTTCTTTTTTCTTAACAAAGGACACGATTCTTTGGGCTTTGCCCTGTGGTATCAGTATTATCTGTATCAGTCCCATTTAGCAGAGGAGGAAACTAAGACAGAGAGGTTAAGCAACACACTAAAGGTATGCAACAGAGCCATTGTCTGAATCCAAGTGTGTGTCTAAGCTTGTATTTACAACCAGGAAGCTATATGCTTCTCGAGTCCTTTTGTCTGTATCACCCACAGCACCTCTAAGCTCTCAGTAATACTTGTTGATTGGCAGATTGTGGTTTCTAACTCAATTCATGGAATTTTACTGAAAGCTTACTTCTACACATCACTGTGCTAACAAAATACTGACATCGTTGACCTGATCATTGTTTGGTGGGTGACCTTTTTTGTGCATTACCGGATGTTTAGCAATAGCACTGGTCTCTACCCACTAGATACCAGTAGCACTCACCCCCTGCAAGGTTAGGACAAATCAAATGACCCCCAGGGGTAGGGGGAAAAATTCACCTACCACATCGAGAGCCATTGCTATAAAACAACACACACTGAAAATACAGGAAAGACAGGTAAGAGAATAAAAGCATCAGCTAATAACTACATGAGTAGTAAGAATAGAAATGCATCAAGTAATCAATCACAAGAGGTTCTAAGAGCAAGCACATCCCTACTTTAAATCACCTGACTTAAGAGCATGCCCTGTAGAAGAATAACACTACAGCACAGCAGCACAAGAACAGTTGACTCTCTTGCCCCAGTACTTAAGATTGGGTTTGGGCCCACCCACCCTTTTGCTGCTGAGACCATGCAAGATACAGTTCCTCCTTTTCCAAGTGAGTTACAGGCAGGCAGGAGGAAGACAAGAAAAACCATCTTCCTAGCACCCTACACCAAAGTTAGGACTCTGAAGGTATTTTCCAGCAGAATCAATACTATAACGGTTAGATTCTCAGGCTAGCCCAGCAAAGTCTCCTTTACCTAAAAGAGCGCTTCTCATTTTGCAATAATTAATTTTGCGAGATGGCCTGGGAAGCTACCATCACTTAAACCACTATTTGGTAAGGAGACAAATTCTAAATAGGTACCACCAATCAACAATCAACTTTCAGAGTTAGAGAATAATTATAAATAACTACAGCAGAATCTTTTTTTGTACCTGTTCTCCCAAAAGTTCCTTGTAACAGGAATCTAGACCCTCCCTCTTAGGTTGTCCATCAAAACTCATCCATCAAAAGAGTGTGGACATGTAATCCCAGCACTTAGGGAGGCTGAGACAGGAGAATTGTGAGTTCAAAGCCAGCCTCAGCAATGGCGAGGCGCTAAGCAACTCAGTGAGACCTTGTCTCTACATAAAACACAAAATAGGACTGGGGATGTGGCTCAGTGGTCGAGTACCCCTGAGTTCAATCCCCAGTACCAAAAAAAAAAAGTGTGGAGACCCACACAGGCATTTACGTGCACACCAATCTTTTCGTTTCTTAAGTGAATCTGTAGCTGAGTTTTCAGGGATCTTCCTGCACTCTTCCAAAATTGGTTCTGTTTTTGAACACAGGTAGGGTGAGAGACCCCAACTTTAAATATGCCAGAAAGCACAAGCCACAGTGGGGAAGCGCATTCAGGGACCCCTATATCAGAATTAGTAAGTTTCTGTCACTGACAGGAGTGAAAATCCAGAAGTGCTATAGATCATCCAGGACACTTGAGCTCACCACCATATTTCATAGACAAAATTACATTCCAGGAAGGGGGTGAGGGAAAGAGAGAGTAGGCACAGGGAGGGAGGGAAAGCCACATAAAAGTTCTGAAATATATCAATGTCCAGAAATGGGAAAGGAAAAAAAATAAAAAGAAACGTTTGGGGAGTGTAAAAATATGAAATAAAACATCTATCTTATTTCAGAATCCTGGAGTAAATAATGTTTCTGATGCTCCCATAGAGAGTCAAATCCAAGCAGCAAAACAAACACAAATACAAATAAATACTGGACTAGTGAATTAGGGAAGGTACACAGAGGAATTTAAAAATAGGATGGAGGTTTTGTTCAGAAATGGGATCCTTCCTCTCTCCTCCTACACATCCCCAATTTTTTTTTCTTGAAGTAAAATCCATTATTTTGAAAACACCATTTGAAATCCTAAAGAAAGAGCAAAACACAGTATTGTGGTATTCCAAAGTAATATCTCTTGTTTATAACCATATAAATTTAGCCCCTGGCAATACAGGGCTTATATAATAGAATAGAGTTATTTTAACAGGGCCCTGTTAAAGAAGCAGCAAAATGTTCAGCTCATTTTCTCCAGTGGGAGGGACACATGGCCTCATGCAAGAGAGGGAACATGCCTAAGTCATTACTGCGGGAAAGCAATCCGTCAAAGCCAGGTCGCTCTGGCATGGCCAGCACCACTGGTGAGATCAGAGAGGCAGCCTCTGCTTGCAATTACCAGGGAAGGACCTTGGCTCTCGGCAGCCTGCTATCAATTACTACCCTGGCCTCGCCGCTTGGACTTGTCAATTTCCCAGTGTCTTCTGTTTTGTAACAGTAAGAAAAAGGGCTCCTCCTGACTGATTCTTGGAAGTTTCTCATGTGTTGTGTCACTCCTCGGTGTCATTAACAATTCAATTAAAATTTCGCAGCACACAGGCAGGCAGCCCTGGACGAGGCGGGAAGGGGCCCAGGAGAGGAGATTTCCCAAGGGCCTGCGATGGGGCCACGTTGGATCAGGCCCATCCAGTCGTGAAATATCTTTGACTTCACAAGTCAGGCTTACATGTGTCTCCCATCTGACACGATGCTGGGCTGTCATCTTGGCAAGACGACATGCTTGATGTTCTCACCCCGTTGGGGGTGCAATGATGGAATGGAATTTGGGGCTGGCTTGGAACAAAAATGCGGCCTTATTGCACTAAACATCCTGGTTCCACAATACATAATTATAAAGTATTCACAGTTCACTCTCTTAGTCTACACTGAGTTCTAGAAACTTCTTTTTTTTAATTGAGTTCTATTTTCTAGAGTTTGAGAGCAGGGTGTCTATAAGAACTGAGAGATGGAGTGTAAATCATAATTAAATTCTTCAGGAAGGTAGATGATGGGGAATGCTAAGACAGGATGGCTGGAAACAAGAAAGACTTGCTACTGTCATTATTAACTCTGTGAAAGTGCAAACACTCCTTTGTCTCGCTGAATGATGGAGCTACACATGCTCACGTGCTTTTAAGCGTCCCAAGGGTTTAGGGCAAAACCAAAAAAAAAAGTTTCAGGCTTAAGACTTCTGAGGCAGCTTTCTCTCTAACCCTCTCAATGAGTTTAGTCATGCAAGGAAAGATTCTTTAAAGTTACCAAAGACTTTGTTTAATGCCCAAGAAAATGCAGACTGTCAGCACCCTTTGTCAAGTTTTGGTGGCTTAAGTCCATTCCCCAATACACTGGTGACCCTCCACCCTCATTCACTAGTTTCTTTTTGACATCAAGCACTGGATAATTGTTTGATTTCCTTCTAGGTAAAAGGAGATTAAATGCCCAGCTGCAACAGCTGACACACAAAAGGGAAAATATAGTTTAACCACCATATTTATCAAGATAATTTTTCTTCCACACACTGATTAATAACATTAGCCAACATCCCCTTTGGCTTGGGGGGAAAGAGGTGGGAAGAGACATGTCCCCCTCAGAGTATCAGAAACAGGAGTTGACAGTTCAAGGCAAAAATGATTTGCATGTAAATTCTGATCAAAAGCAAGTCTGTACCCTGAAGTTGTCAAGTTTTGCTACCAATTTGACACTTAAATGGGCTATAGCAAAACTTGATTTAAACCGAAGAGGAAAAAAACATGGCAACTCAATTACCCCCTAGCAGATCGGATCTGGCAGCTGAGGTCAAACTTTTCACCCTGCCATTACATTTCTCAATACCTGATGCTTTAAACAAACACTATGTATTCCTCCTACAATCCTGGAGGAAAATGCATTTCTCAGGGCTCCCTACTGTGCCCCAGATTAAAAAATAAAGTTTCACTTGTGTGGGATCCAGGGCCATTTTCTCCATGTAAATTTCTGAATAAATCAGGACTCAAGAAATGGCCTTTTGGACTGGGAAAAAAAAAAAGTCTCTGCTTTAAAAAAGAAAGAAAAAAAATCTTTGTAGAGAAGATTTGTGGAGTACTAAAAGATGATTTAAAAACAAATATTCCCATAGCATTAGAGGCAAAACATTGACCTGTTTTTAGTTTGTTTTTAATATATTTCATATTTGAGCTTAAGCTGAACAGCACATTAATTCAGCAGGGAGAAAAACAACGAGCTAGTTCCAAATCAGCTCCAAATTTATGGAGGATAAAGTATCTCATAGGCCTTCAGATAAAAGCCCAAAGGCAGGAAAGACCCAGTCTAATGACCCAGTTGGCTTCTGGGATTTCCATCCACAGGGTCTGAGTGCCACCGTGCCTAGGCCATCACCCCCGGGAGAGTTCTCATTGCTGCAACTATTTAAACCAACAACTGTTTACCCTAAGTCCTCTGAGTGCCCTAAAGCAGCTCCAAAACTGGTGTTCTGTTTTGTTTTGTTAAAGCTGGTTTTAAGCTCCTTCTATAAAAGCAGGGAGTTTATTGAATTGGCATTCATCATAATTTCTACTACTCATAATGGGCAGCCAAGTAATGCGTATGGAATTGTTTCACTTATTTAACCAACAAATACACTAAAGGTTTACCGCACGCCAGGCGCTGTGCTAAGCACTGAGAACCCAAGCATGAGTGATAGCTGCTCACAGCTGGAAAGACAATCATCTATACAACTAATTACAATAGCGTAGGTGATATTAAAAGCGTACGAGAACACATTTGACTAGGGAATTCCTTCTGGGCAAGCCAAAATTTTAAATTCCCCTGGTGACTGCAACAGTATCCATACTAGCATCCAGAGAATGGTGGAGCAAAAGCACCCACGGGGAAGTTAGATGTTTCTACAGGAGCTGGTAACGTAGAAACAGGAAAGCTAAATTGCCCAGGTACTGGGATGATGAATACAGTGTGTCATCAAACGAGAATCCTACAGGTACATGTATGGGACAAGTGTGAGGAGCCATGTTCGTCTTGTACTCAATCTTCCTATAAGCCAATTATGCCAACCTCCAAACTTGGAGCCCTCCCATCACTGCTGTTGCACTGGCTGCCTATGCTGTTCTCAAACATGCCAAGTTGGTTCTGGCCTCAGGGCCTTTGCACTTGCTGTTCCCTCTCCCAAGTTCCCAAACCTTTGCAAAGCTCAGGCTATTTCATGTTACTTCTCAGAGCAGGTTTCCCTGACATCTCAATCTATGGTGACTCCCACATCCACTTTTCTGAGACACTCTAAATCACTTTCATCCTGCTATCTTTTCTTCATAGAATACATCACTATGTGAAATTTAATTATCTGTTTATTGTCTCTCTCCCTCACTAGGCTAGAAACAACACGAAGATCAGTATTGTATCCTCACTTCCAACTGATAGTAAGTACTCAATAAACAAATGATGAATCCATTAATACCCACTGAGCCCTCAGATGCCATAAGGCTAATATCCCTGAATTAATAAAGAAAATTAAGGGCCAATATCAAAGTCATGACAGACTCTGATTTCTAAGCCCTTGCTTGTGTCAGAAACAAATCATGATAGAGGAACAAATATAAGTGGGGAATTTTTTAAATTTAATGTAGCCAGAGGGGGAAATCACCCCATCACATTAAATAAAAAAATGGGTATTTAACTGAGCCAAATCTCTGAGATCTTTCTGAAAAAAAACATTTAACTTCAACCAGGTTCCCAGGCTTCCTACAAATCACCACCACCCAAGAGGAAACCATGTGAGAAGTTATGTTCTGCTTCTGAACATTTAAGCATTTTTATCAATATTATTTGCCAGTATAAATATTTTCCCCATAACTTTATATTTAACATAGGAGTGCACCAAACCGGGACTTACAATGTACAAAGGAAACAGTTCAGTGTAAGGTATTCATGACTTCAGTCATTCTCTCATAAAACAACAGATGAAATAAAATGTATGACATTCCCAAAGAGGGAGTTTCTTGTGTAATTCATCTTAAAATGCAACGTTCTGTCATCTCAAGTAACACTTACTGAAAGCAACCATCAATACTTTTTGTCAAAAGCCCGTACTCTGTGTAAAATGTTCCATCAATCTCTATTTACATAAAACACAAAACTTTCAGAATGGTTCTAACACACAGCCGAGGAGCGTCTCCATCTCCAGTTTTCATGCTCTGCTGAAAAATAATTTGACTGACACCAGAAAAATACAGATGACCCTTGAGGAAGGCTTTGAGGAAGGGAACCATCTTCCACTGCTGCACAGCATCCTACAGAAGTGGGGGCTTGTTGATTGTGTTGGTTTTTCAACCAGAAGATACATTTTCTCTTCAAATAAAAAATTCCATTTTGCCAGGAAGTCCTCTAAAGAAGCTTTCACTCACCAATCACAAACGCAGGGACAGCACCCTGCTGATGCTGAACTTGTGCAAGCGACCTGCACCACTTTATTCCAAGGCAGAAACTTTAGCTTTAGGTCCCGTAGGACGCAAATATGGAATGAGGCTCCAAGAAGGTCATTGCCTGGGGATGTTTATAAAACACACAAATTAAGGCATTAGCCTTTCACCTTGAAGATCTGAAGATCAACTCCCAGCTTAGGTAACAAAACACTAAGTCTCTCTGCCAGCCTTTGCCTAAGACTTAGGGGTTGAAAACATACAGTCCCTTCATCTGACCCAAGTTAGCTAAGGCCTGGATGTGAAAGCTAAGAAACTGCAGGTCAAAGCCAAGAGAAACAACCCCATGCCTATTTGAGATACTGGAATTTCATGCCAAATGACCATCTGTGCCATTCTGCATCCTATCCCTATGACTTCAGCAGCCTAGGGTGGAAGATTTCACAAGGAGCAACCTGCTGCCACCTTTCCCAATTATTCCTTGCACTGGAGTGCCCATTATATGAAATGTGTAGGGCAGAGGGAGGGATCTAACATGGCTTCCAGGAGGCTTCAGCTGAATCACTGCCCCTCTCTGACCTCTCTGAGTCTCTGACATTTAGTTTCTTACAATTTCTTTTTTTTTTTTTTTTGGTACCAGCAATGAACCCAGGGGTGCTTAAGCACTGAGCCACATCCCCAGCTCTTTTTATTTATTTTTTTTAAATATTTATTTTTTAGTTATAGGTGGACAGAATATCTTTATTTTATTTTTATGTGGTGCTGAGGATCGAACCCAGTGCCTCACGCGTGCTAGGCAAGCACGCTACCACTGTGCCATAATCCCAGCCCCTCTTTTTATTTTTATTTAAATTCAGTATCTCACTAAGTTGCTTAGGGCCTCACTAAGTTATTGAGGCTGGATTTGACTTCTGTGATCCTCCTGGCTCAGCCCCCAAGCTGCTGGGATTACAGGCGCATGTCACCATGCTCAGCCATTTAGTTTCTTCATCTACAAAATGAGAGGATCTGTTAAGGCCAGTGGTTTTCAAAGTGTGTTCTGTCAGGCTCAGTGGGCAGCACAAAGGTTTAAGGGTCTTATAATAGGGGAGATGACAAATTGGCAGACAGGACCCTGGCTCTATCTTTGACCCAGCAATATCATCAGTATCCCCTTGGGATCTAATGTGCTAGCAAAGCTTAAGGTTTCGCCGGCAACACTGTCCTCTGGTCTCCACAGTCCTTGCCAGCTCTGATACTGGAACCTGACATGGTGGTGGAGCAGGAACACAGACACACACTTCGAACCAGTATGAATGGTACTAACCCTTAGGTAAGAGGTCAAAGAGAAGAGTATGCCCAGGAAGGGTCACATGAGCTGAATGTGCACCACCAGGGCACCAGCATGGTTAGGATTTTCAGAGGACAGAGCCTGGGACTTGGGGAAGGGTAGGAATGGCATCTGAAACAGGGACAAACCACCAGAAGCAGAACACAGGGGTAGGACAGGGGGCATGTCTGGGAAACATCAGATACCCCTCTACAAAGACAGGGGAAAAAGGAATGATAAAGAGCATGCATGCCAGGCAGAGGGTTCAGGATTCCCTGCACCCAATATGTATCCCCCATACCAGTCATAAATGCAAATGCCACTGGAGCCACCCTAGCCCTAGCTACTTTGATCCTTTTGATCACATTTGCAAACCCCATACATATTTGCACAGATCTGAATTTCTGTCCTTAAGGGCCTGGCTCCGGCCTCATATATCTGGTAGTCAATACAGGCTTTGATAGCCAGGATAATGAGGATAAATTATGCCAGGCACTGTGCTCAGAGCTGTACAGGTAAGGTCTCATTTATGCCTGACAACCAGGGAAGTAGGTCCATCATCATGTTATGAGAGAGAAAATTGAGGCTTAGAGAGACTCAATAACTTGTCTAATGTCACACAGCCAGGAAGAGGCAGAGCAGAATTCAAACTCAAATATATCTGGCCCCAAGACCCGGGTTCTCGGCCACACTGTCTCCCTCATGAGGGTTCCCAGGACCTGGGAGTGGAATGCCCTCAGCTTATAGAGAGGATATTTCCTTCAGGGAATAAATGATTGACCAACATGGCTTTGAGCTAACTGGGAAAAATATCCTTCCCCAAAAATAAGAAATGTGGAAGAAAGAGAAAGTTCCTCAGTACATGAAGGCAGAATTTAGACTCAAAATTTCATTCTTTGCTTTTGTTCTTGACCTGGACATAAAGGCAAGTGAGTAGCTAAAATGCCAGTTTCTTGCTCCCTAGTAATTCTAGGCTTAATCACCAATAGTCAGTGGGACACCTATTATCTGTCCAGCTATGCTGGATGCTAGAGGGGACATAATGAGGATACCATGTTTGTCTTCAAGGTTCTGAGAATTAAATGTCAACCAAGGCTCCAACACAAAGTCACTTCCAGATCAAACATGTTCCAATAAAAGAACAGCAAGGGGGTCCAATATATACTTGTGCTGGGCAGCACAGAATGTGCTATAGAAGTTCTGAGCAGGGGCAGCTCATTAAGGACTGGAGTAGCTAATAAAGGCCTCACATCATCTGAACAGGCCCTGTAAGGATGGTTAATGTTCCAGTAGCAACAAGAAGGCAATAAAGAGCAAACAGGGCAGCTCAGAGAGGGAAGCTGACATGAGCAAAGCCAGGGAAGAGAAAAGACAAAGTGACCACTGAGTGGCAGAAGCAAAGTGACAAGCAACAAGTCAGATAGTGAAGAGATGCCTTTAGCCTCCATCACACAAGACAAAACATCACCCAATCCAACCTCTCATCTCACAGGGTACATAGAATAATTCAGTCTTTTTCAACTAAGTGACAGAGATGGATCAGAATAGCTCACACTGCAGCCTCCAATTCTGATGCACTTTCTACTCTACCACACAACCACTTCCTTGAAGCATAAGCAAAATCTGTCCCTTTTCAAGAGGAGAAGGCACGAGGGACCTGAAGGAGATCATTTCCTACCACAAACATGAATCCACTTTGACTTCATCAAAAATGCTTCCAGGGACTTTTCCTGATTCTTTTTTAGCCACACCCAATTTTTGGTTGGGTTTCATTCTAAAAACCTTTGGATGATAAAGTTCTCTTCAAGAATCATTTCAAGTTCCTTGGACACAATCTCATAGTTCTTAAGTCTGGGTTATTTGCATTAGTTAGCTCATCTTCCTCCCCAAAATACAATAGGAGCAGAAAAGAAATTGAGATTGGAAAAGGACAGAGGAAGAAATTATCTAATTTTGAGATTCTGCCTTTCACAGAGGGATCCATGCCTTGAATAACAAATCTTGAAGCTACTGCTAATGATGTCCTTCCAAAAAGAAGAAGACTAAAGTGGAAAAAAAATTAAAGAAACTAGAGAAAAGACAAGAACCCAAACTGGAATTCTAGGGAAGAAATTAGAGAACAGAAAAGACTTTCCAAGTATTTAAGGTTATTAGTGAGGTGTCAATGCTAAGAAGAAAAACTCCATTGAAATTTTTGTGAGAATGTTCTAGTAACAATACAATCCTGGTGTGGAAAAAGCATTAAAAACTAGGTCAAAGAAAGCAACAACAAATTCCATGACAATGGAATTTTTAACTGAGAAGATTAATAAAAAAAAAAAAAGATCAGTCTTC
Organism: Geosciurus inauris; assembly: GCA_004024805.1. Lineage (NCBI taxonomy): Eukaryota > Metazoa > Chordata > Mammalia > Rodentia > Sciuridae > Geosciurus > Geosciurus inauris. The sequence goes on from PVHX01002255.1 coordinate 25,676, forward strand.
TACTTGTAAAAGATTCTAAGATGCATTCACAAAATGTTTTTCTCCAGCAGGCATTTATAATCAAGTCCCTTCATGGTGGACAGTGACATTACCAAATAAATGTACTGTTATTTATTTGGGGTTTTGAGTTTTGTTTTTTGATTTTTAATTAAAGTTGTAGTATAAGAGAAATTTGAGTGTCTAATATAAGCTCATAGTAACAAAACTTTCCCTTAAATCTGATCACCCCCTCCCATTACCTAAGCACAAACCCTAATTAAGCTTAAAAGGGGAGGAAAAAAAGAACCATCATATCCATTTCCTTAAAAGTCCTATTTTAGGATTCAAATTTCTTCCAAAAAAAAAGTCAAACCTGAATTATTCAGCTGCTCTGTGGTTAGACTAAAGGTTTTAAGAGCATTTTTCTGTCCATCAGCCATCGCAAGTTGGGGAAAGGAGACAGATACATCGTAATTCAGATGCTATTCTGGGGCTTTGTAAGTGACCTGACATGATGCTCAAAGTCAGCTCTAGCCCACCAAGAAGAATTAACGTGCATTTTGGAAAGCAGTCCTTGATTTAAAAACTAAAGAACAGAAGCTCTCCTCATCTTCCATTCTCACTTATTAAGGTAACTCTTAAGCCCAGAATACCCTCCCCCCCGCCAAAAATATACAACCACAACACTGGAAAGAAAGCAAATGTTTCAAGAGTCAGGTGGCTAGAGTCAGTCCTAAATAGCCCCCAATTCAGGGATACAACATTTTTTGCTGTTTTTCTTGACTTGCGCTTGAAATATACCATGTGATAGCAGTCTCAAGGGGCCCCATGTCCACCTTATGTGATGAGCCACTAACTGCCTTGCACCCAGCAGACGTTCAGAGTTACTTGCTGAACTGAATCCACAGTCACAAGTTTGTATTACCAGCACTGGACAAATGGTCACCAGAGCCATTGCAAATGTTCACCCTCATAAGCCAACTTCTCTGTGAAGGACCAAATTTAAGCCTCAGGTGGAACAGCCCTGAGATGCTGATGTTAACAACTGCCAAGAGGAGAAAGTCTGAAAATGGGGTTCACAAGAACATCTGAGGCACTACATCAACCTACCCTGAAACCTACCCAAACACCAGGGCAATAAATTTCCTTCATTATTGAATCCAGTTTGAGTTGGAATTTCCATCACCTGTGCTACAAAGAATTATGATGTTATGTTGCACAAATCACATACATATTTTAATGTTTGTGTTATTCTATGATATCCTCCTTTCAGTCCACTCCAAATGTCACGTCCTCTGAGGAGGTGCAATTAATGGTTACTTTCTCTGTACCCTGTGAAATATTGTCAACTCTCTCTACTCTCATCCCCTGATTAGGCTCAACTCCCCTAGAAATGGCAGGGCCCAGGAAGAGCCTGCTCAGTAGCAGACTGCCACAACGGACCCATCCCAACCCTACTTATGTGGACACCAGAAAACAAGCAGCCCCAGATTTCCACTCCAAGATTTTCCAGAAATTCGTGTCCTCACATAGAACAGGCAAGAAAACATAGATGTGCGATGACACAAGTTATTATTTACACTAACATTATTAGTCCCACTAAGTCAGTGGAAGAAACAATAAATAAGATTGTACTCAGAGCTGTCTTCTATCAGACCCAGGGAACTCATATATAAACAACTTGCAGATTTCTACCCAGGATATTGATGCACAAAACATCCTTAGATTCTATTGTTGGCCTTTCCTAGAGTAGATCCAGACAGACCATGGATTGCTCCTCCTCTAATTACTGTGTATTTTACTAGTGTGTGGGTTTTCCTCATTAAAATAGTGTCATGACAAATGGAGAGTTCACTTCAAGGGTAAATGAAGAGTGGTACACGAACATCTCAGCCTTTACTGAAACTTTTACAAAGTCAGATTCTCGCTGTTATTTGTTGTCCTTTGTTCCCTAGAGTTGAAAGGATATGGAATATTCTACAGTTATGCAGGTGACTTCTCTTCATACAATCTGACTCACTAGGATATTTTTTGAAGTTTACCAACTAAGGGCAATTCTTTTCTACTTGCTGTAAGAAAGAGTCTTCCTCTCAGCAATGGGTACACAAAGATGGCTGTGTCTTGCGTATATTAAAGTTAAGATTTGAGATGACATGTCTCTTTTCTTGGAGAAGAGACAGTGAGGGCAATGACAATATCTCTTCTTTCAGTCTGCAGTGCCTAGAACTGGGGTTCATACACAACAACTGGTAATTTTCAAACTTGAATTCACATGGTGATCAACCACCAAGCTCATTGAAAAGTACAGATTCTTGAGTCTCCGGGGACTATGAGCTACTGGGTCTGGGAATCTTCATTTCTAACATAGTAAATCTGATGGATGCAGGTTTTCTGTCCAATGTACTAAGAATTATGGAAGTAGGCCCTAAATGTTGTTTTTTTTTTTTTTAGTTGTAGATGGACAGTGTCTTTATTTTATTGGTCTGTATGTGGTGCTGAGGATCGAACCCAGGGCCCCACGCATGCGAGGCAAGCGCTCTACCGCTGAGCTACAATCCCAGCCCCGGCCCTAAATGTTTTAAAAACGTTAATGACTTGGCTAAAGAGATATTCCAACATCACCAGTCTGTTCCCTGGTATGCACATTTTCAGTCATACCATGGCCCCTGGAAAACAGAACCTGATTGCTTAGCAAACTGCCTTGCTCAACAGCAGAGAGCACCTTCCCCACACCTTCTCCTTCATTCTCAGTATGTCAATACCTAGGCTTGAACATAACATCCAAGGACTACAAGCTCCAAAAGCTCAAAGACATCAAGGCCAGGACAAAAATTCCAATATTCAGCACAGAAAGAAAAATGGAAAGTGAGACTCTGGGACTATTATGGGACCAGGCCACCAGGATTCCTGTGTCACCTATGCCCAGGGTCTTCAGCCTTTGGCTCACATGTGAAACCTCTAGTGGGAGGTAATGGAGATGTTCAAGACGACAATAAATACCATGATAGGGTAATCAGTAGATTGAGAGGCATGGAAATGGGACACTTGATTCCTTTTTAAAAACAATGGACCCTGCCCTGTGCTGTTCACCAGTTCTTCCCCAAGCCCTGTTGGTCTGCATGGACTGCAAATCCCTTGACTGCAGGGAAAATGTACCCCATTTCTTGTATGTCTATTAAAGTCAGGCAAATGCTTGGTGACTCAAAACTCTGTTGGAGAACAAGGCAAGGTAATTAAAGTAAAGAGTGCTGCCCAGGGAGAGCAGAGTTCAAATGCCACCTCATCTGCAAATCCCGGTGAGGCTTGCAACCAGGCTCTACACAAAAGAAACCAATAATTGCTTGAGCCTCTATCCCTGGGCCAGTCACTCAACTCCCACTATAGAGCAAAGGAGGAGGAACCCTAGGGTGGGAAGGATCTGGCTGTCAAGACCCTCAGGTTCATTCATTCTGACCCTTTATAAGGCCACACTTATCGTGAGTCTATGAAAGGAGAAGGGAAGCCATCTCAGGCTGCTCAGCTCTTCTCATTTGGGGGAGAATCCTCATGCTTCAGGACTAAACTTCACTAACCAAGAAGTTTTCCTCGACCCCCTGACTACATTAACTTCACCACTCCCCCAGCTCTTATCACAGGGTCTTACCTGCCTGTGGATTTGTGTGTACTGAAGGCAGGACCAGTGGGTATCCCGTCCTCTCATCTCACCCCAGGGACTACTAGCACAGTGCTTGATTCACACAGGTACCAAATAGATGTGTCCTAGGAAATAAAAGACCTAGCCAAGCCTTGATCCTCTCAGATGTAAAACAGATAATGTTTGACTTCCAGGACAGCCGGACAATTAAAGATGATAAATGTGATATGGCTGACTGATAGTCCAGTCCTCATTCAATAAAGTACAGATAGTTCAATAGTAACAACCTGCCTGAGACTATTTATTACCAACACACCCAGAGTGAGCCCAGGGTGATGGAACTCAGGCAACAGAATCCCTTGAAGGGGTTCAAGTGCCAGAAGCAATGGTTTCTTTGAGGCTCTCTGAGCTCCTGTTCTCCAGAATCAATCCCTCAAACCCACCTTTAGCTTCTGCTTCAAATAAAACCACTGGAGAATATGGGGAAGCGGAATGTTGGCTCTTTGTTCCAAGGACCTCCATGTTGTTTCCCAGTCTCAGTGAGCCCCACCCAAAACCAAGGGCCTGATGGGAGGGAACACAGGGAAAAGCTATTCCCACGGCAAAGCAGGGAGACAAGCTGATTTATGAGGCAAGATTCTAAAAAGGCTAAACCCACACCGCGTGGCACAGCAACCAGGGTGAGGATGTGGGGAAAGGGTCCTTTCCCAGCCAGGAAACATCAGAGCTGAGTCAACACTGAGGTCAGCAGTGCAAAGGGGGCAAAATGCAGGTCTCTGTATCCTGGGAAGAACTCACAGGCACCCTGCTGCTCATCAACCAACCCAAGATGCTCTGGGGATTTCTTTTTTGGTGTTCGGGATGAAATCCAGGGCCTCCTGCATGCCAGGCAGGCCCTCCACCCCTGAGCTACATCCCCACTTCTGCCCTGGTCATTTCTCTTTGAATTCCTGCCACTCTGCAATGCGGTTAAGAACTCCTCCTTTGGGAGACAGTCACTCCAAGCGGCACTCTGTGGAGACTGTCCAAGAATTCCCTTCCACCATTCTCATGAATCAATACATTTTTTAACAAATTATTTAAAAAGTATATGATCATTGTAGAAAATCCGGAAACATAAAATGTGCAAAGAGGTAGGAGTAAATACTCATAATCCCACTCTCATGTTTCCCTCAAGGTTTCTATCTGATTTTTTTTTCTTTTAAGTTATATCTAGGTATCAGCCTAGGGCAGTGATGTGCACTAAAGTCCTAGACACTCAGGAGACTGAAGTGGGGGATCTCTTGAGCCCAGGAATTTGAGAGCAGCCTAGGTAACACAGTCAGACCCTATGTTTTAAAAATAAAAAGTTATATTTAGCTCTTTGTTCTTTAAAGATAATGTAAATATACAATAAATATGAATATATGACCACTTAAAAAACACACATGAAGAGGATCAAAAAGCTCCCTAGGAGCCGAGCACGGTGGTGAGAACCTGTAATCCCAGTGGCTCTGGAGGCTGAGGCAGGAGGATTACAAATTCAAAGTCAGCCCCAGCAATTTACTGAGGGACTAAGCAACTTAGTGAGACCCTGTCTCAAAATAAAAAATAAAAAGGGCTGGGGATGTGGCTTGGTGGAAAGGACCCATGGGTTCAATATCCCTGATATCCCCCACCCCCAAACAAAAATAGTTCCCCATGATTTGATGCAAAAAAAAAATAGATCTCTAGCCCCTTTCTTTCTCCTCCTGTCTCCTTCTACCATCTCTTTGGGCTGAGGCTTTGGTATTTTCCTCCATATCTCTAATTTACAAGCAAGCACTGCTGTTTCCTAATTTTTCAGTTCTCGGCATACTCTAATGACTTTCTAAGAGATGCAGCCACTTCTTAATCCTACCTCTATTTCTCCACTGTAGTCATATTTTAATTTGGGTTTGGCCATAATTTCTTTTCATGGCTATATTATATTCCTCATGTTATAATTAAGACTTTAAAAAATTTCTTTCTTGTACATTTTTGGCTCTCTAAGGAGTTAATATTCTCTACCAATAATTCAATACTAAATCCTTAGCTAATGTATTGAGTCTCCCCCTTGAGATGTGCAGATGCATCCAGTGTCCTGGCACAGTGTCCGGGAGAACCTCCTTAGGAGTTTTTTCTCTGGCTAATCTAGGTTGGTGGCCTTCCCCATCTGGGCACAGCTGCCATCCTGAGATTTTCCCTGCCATTCCCCCTGGAGATACACATTCCTGTTGCCAGCAGCATCTTCTCTCATTTACTCTCTTGTTTCAGTGGAACATTTTCTCTTGTAGTTTCCTAAGATGACTAAAATTTGGAGACATTTCACACCTGGAAATGTCTTCGTCCTACCCTCAGTCAAGACTGAAGCACATCAGCTGTTATCAGGAGCTGGAAGGAGGGGAGAATGAGAGTGAGGCTTAATGGGTACAGGGTTTCCTTTTGAGATCATGAAAATGTTCTGGAACTAGAGTGGGGATAGTTGCACAATATTATGAATATTCTAAAGGCCACTGGATTGTATGCTTTATAATGATTAAAACAGGAAATTCTATGATACGTATCTTTTACCACAAATTTAAAAAAAAAATACATGGCTGATGCCCCCACTCAATCTTGAGTATGCCTTTTTTTAATCTTTTTGTTCTTTTTTTTAGGGTTTGGGGGAAAATAAAAGGTTCATGAGCTCTATTTGCCATTTGTACTCAGAAGTCTAACTGCACATTATTTAGAATATGAAATCAGCAAATGTTTATGGGGGAGATGGAAAACAAAGTATCATAAGTTATAATCCTACATTCAAGGAGTTTATAATCAAGTTGAGATTTTACACATATACAAAGAAAGAAAGAATATGCATATGATTATGCATATTCTTTCATTATGTATGTGTGTGTATATATATATTTACACACATACATATATATATTTTGTGTGTGTGTGTAATGAAAGAAAACCATAACATATGCAATATATGAGGTCAGAATGGTTCAGACAGTAAGTGACATGGAGCTCAAAAGAAAGTGTTATAGCTATGGATATTAAGACAGACGTTACAATAAACACTGAATCAGAGCTGGGTAAGAAAGATTATCCTAGTGAACTGGGTCACAAATATATGTAGGACATGATCAGGAGACCAGCTGAACTAGGTTATAGTAAACCATTATGCCAAAAAATATATATATATGGTCTGGGGTTAGAAAATAAAGGGCCAACTTGCATATTCTTTAAAAAAGAAAAAGAAAAAAAGCCTCTAGATACAAGTTTCTCAATCGCAGTCTCACTAAGCCAGGTTAGGCTGTTTGTATTCACCTACCCGTTGAGAACCCTCCACACTGCATTTAATCCTGGGCATTTCCATTTTCAGCTCTAGAAGAAGGAAAATGGCCCAGAACACCACAAACCACATACTGTGATCCACTGCAGAATTCCAGGACCCTTGGCATGGCAGACCTGGGCTCCCACTGCTGCCTGAACTTCCACATGACAGATACTCTGTGAACTGCACTGACCTCTCACTCATCATCCTGACTCATGCTAGAGGCAGGAGGATGTAACACCTGCTGACTGGTGACCAGATGTCCACTGAATGCCTAGGATACTTTTCCTTCTCAACTAAACGGGCAGATCAGAGAATCAGTATGGATGATACACAGCCATGGGTGGTCTGCAGAAGATTCCTCAATGTGCTTTAAGGAGGGTAAAGATCTTTACCCAGTCCCCTGTGCGGTTCCCAGCAATATGAACCAATAAATTCTCTCTATGGGTCTGAAAATTTATGGTGGGTTTGGGTCACTTGCACCTAAAAGGCATTGATACATCCTCCAATTGACACATATTCCTTCCAAGCTCCATCACTACTGGGCTCAAACATCTTAAACTTAAAAGCTCCTTCGAATTTGGTTCTCTTCAAATCAGCAAGGCTCTAAGTTCCTTGGGTGTCTTCAACCTGTGCATCTCAAGTACTTAACAAATACTGGATGGATGGATGGAAGAAATTAAAAGGAAAAGATATGGAGAATTTCTGGCTCATTTCTTCTTTATTCATCTTTTATCTTCCAACTCCCAACTTCTCTGTTTCAAATCCCTTGGAACAGGATTTTCAATAGGTCTTCATCTGATGACTACAGAGACCACCATGAAACAGGAGAAGCTCCATTAAGGTAATCTATACCAACTTCCTGTTTCCTACACCAGTGACCCTGGGAAAGAAATGAATAAAAAAGGAATGCCCAATGTTTTGAGAGCCTGTGTCTACCAGGCACTTTACTCAGCATTTCATTAATATTCTCTCACACAGTCATCATCAAGGATCCTGGATTATAGGTTAATGATCGGATCCCCATTATTTATATTGGTAACCCTAAGACCCAGGGAAGTTGAAAATCTTGCCCAAGGTCATACAACTAGGCTGAGAACAAATTCCAACTTGAGTATGTCTGGCTCCGCAATCTACTACACCTCAAAATCAATCACTTAAATGGATAAATGCCTGTATGATGTAAGTAGAGGTCCTCAAGAAAGATCAATCTATCCCAAAATATCTCTTCCCTTGAGGCTAGAAATTCTCCCATTATAAATTCATTCTTTAGGTTGTTTTTCTATAATCTTATGAATAATAATTTATATTTGTATTAACCCTTCATTAATCATGAATCACTTTTATATAAATTCTTTTGTTTGATCTGCACAGCAACCCCATAAAGTTATATTATCCCCGTAATACAGATGAAGAGACCAAGGTTCAGAGGCAGCAACCTATCCAAAGCAAATTCGGTGATTGCTGACACCCTGGGTCTTCCAACTTCATGTTTTCACATGCTCCTTTTATATGCAACTTATTAGTTCAGATGAGGGCTGACAGTTGATCAGACATGATGAGGAATGGTGCCTCAGGAAGGGGCAGATAAAAGAAAAGATGGTGAAGAGAAGGGAAGTAGATGAAACAGATGGAGGAGGCTAGAGGCAAACTCTGCCCATCACAGTCTGCCTGGGCTTGAGCTGGACTTAGATGCTCAGGTATTATTACTAGAGTAGCGAGCAGCCACACAGCCTGTCTGGGACAATCCCAGGTCATGCCCTGCATAATTATTATAGCTCCCTCTTTTTCACTTTCAGAAAAATTCTAATTTGGATGATAAATTAGATAGCCACCACCGCAGGTGGAGTGGCGGGGAGGTCCACATATCCAGTCCCTGCACAGCTCCCAGCTATGTGTGTTTCAAGTGAAAGCAGTTAGATCCTCTTGCTTCCCCTTTCAGATGAAATAAAAAGCAGCATTATTGCAGTTCACACGGAGGACCCTGGGCAGCAGATCTGGGCACCCATTGTAAAGCCCTTTCTCTCTTTCAGTAATTACTGGTTGCCCAATGAGCTTAGCACCAACCCCCAAGTAAGCCACTATGTAATTATGGGAAGCCTTGAAATGAGGATGTCCTCAATGTCCTCAGGTTTTTCTGGGAGGACATATGTGTTCATAGTCTTCTGTGCCTGCTCTCACGGCTCTCACCAGGGAGAGCCAGGAGTCACAGCAACAGCTTATGTGTGGAAAATACTTTACAGGGTATGGAGCCATGTTACCCACATTACCCTATTTGCTTTCCAACACCCCCATGAGGAAAGAGTGCAAGTGACAAACTCCAATTTCAACTCCAAGTTTAAAGTGGGGAAATGACTACCCAACGTTAGAGTCAGATGCAGATCTTGTGATCGCTACTTAATAGCCCTCCCCACCAACCACAGGGACCCCAGCACCCACTGTTCAGCTCAGAGCCAGTTTCTACTGTGGGGAGCATAGAAGGGGATCATCAACCTCTACTCTTAGCAAGACTTCCAGGACCTGAGGTCATGGGCTCAGTTATTCATCTGCCCCAGCACTTTGGCCATCTCCCCACCTTTCCATACACATCCCTATTATTATCTGAGTTTAATTTCAATTCACTTCATGTTTATTAAATGATCCCTCTGTACTCCACATCAAGGCAAATTTACAGTTTTGCCCCAGGCCCCACCCACAGTACCAACAACCCCTTGGTTTAGGACAAAGAAGGAGGGCCTGGGAGTCAGGACTCCTGGTACACCAGGTATCCACTCAAGGGCTGGAAGACTGAGGCAATCTGATTCACCTCTGTATGCTTCAGTTTCTTCTCTTTAAAACAAAGAGACCAAAGTAAATCAGAGTTTACAGTCTGGTGGCCAGGAGGCTGCATCTACTTCCCCAGACATCTTGAATTAGCCTACACAGCATTTTTTAATCTCTTTTTTAAAAACCCTCTATACTACCTGCACCATTCCTAACTCTTTAACATGAAGCTGCTTCATTCTTTCATGTTCTCTGCAAGGAGTTTTTGAATGTGCACCTCCTATACCAGATGTCCTCTAAGTCCCACCTAGTCCAATGGTGTGCTGGGAAGGAAGCAATGGCTTAGACCCAAGCCAGGCTACAACCTCCAAGTGATGCACCTTACCTGAGGGATGAGCTTCTGCCTCAGTGCCCCTATCTGCTGAAGAGGAGTCACAGTGTCCACTTCACAGGGTGCAAGAACTGAGTTCATACACACCAAGTGAACACAACAGGGCCAGCTTCAGAACAGGACTAAATACTCATTGGTGATAATTTGTACTATATATTAAGCATCTCTAATCCAAAATCCAAAATCCAAACTTCTTTGAGCACTCACATGAGGCCTCAACTGGAAAATTCCACAGCTGATCTCATAAGATGGGTCAGTCAACATACAAAAAATATATATATATTGCATTCAGGCTATATGCATAAAGTATATATGAAACCCAAAACAATTCCATGCCAAAGCATTTCATGCAAGGGATACTCAACCAATACCACATTTTGTTTAGTCATTCATCAGTTGATGGACAACCTATGCCTTCTAATGTGACGCAGAACAGAAATTCTTGTTTCTAAAGGAAGAGGCCTACTCATACTCTCCAGGGCCCCTCAGGGGCAGCCACTCTGACCCCATACTTTTTTTCTTCAGTGCTAGGGATTTAACCCAGTGCCTCACACATGCTAGGCAACTGCTGTAACTATTAAGCCACACCCCCAGGCTCCCAAACATATTTTGAACAAACACTAGAAAGACCATCATACCAGTCTTTTCCTAAATAAGGGCTTAGGTCTTCTCTGTACTAATGAGAGGGGAATAAATGGCATTAGGGGATGGATATTGGGGGATTGGGGTGGGTTTTCTTAAAGAAAGGAAAATAATATGGTAAGAAAATAATAGAATCTTCTCTTGAGTACTAAAGAGGAGATGGAAATTGCCTTTGAATCAACTGTACCACAGACAGGAACAAATCTGGGTTGTATGGGTTATATTCTGGAGAATAAAACAAAACAAAACAAACAAAATATATATTATATATTATATATATAATATATAGTATATATTATATATTACATATTATATATATTATATACTATATATTATATATATAATATATTATATATTATATATTATATATTTTATATATTATATATTATATATATTATATATTATATATTTATATATTATATATTATATATTATATATTATATATATTATATATTATATATTATATATATATATATATATTCTGTGTATGTCTGTGTGTATATATATGTGTGTGTCACCAAAACAGAAATAAATACTCATCTTTTGATTATAACAACCATGATTCCAAGAGTTCAAAAATGCTCCTGAGAAAACTACCAGGAGAAATGTGTCCATTATTGTCACCTTATGTCTTCTTGCCTACTGTTATAAGCAGAATAAAACAGAATGCCTAAGTCCTCATCCCTAGAACCTGTGACTATGTTTCCTCATAGGCAAATGGGATTTTGCTGGTGTGATTAAATTAAGGATCTTGAGCTGGGCAGATTATCCTGGATCATCCAGGTGGCCCAATGTAATCACCAACGTCCATTGTGAGAGGGAGGCAGAAGGGTCAGAGTCAGAGGAGATGTGAAAATGAAAGGTCAAAGTGAGGGGCTGGGGTTGTGGCTCAGTGGTAGAGCGCTTGCCTCGCATGCGTGAGGCACTGGGTTCGATCCTCAGCACCACATAAAAATAAATAAAAGAAAGATATTGTGTTCATCTACAACTAAAAAAAATTAAAAAAAAAAAAAAAGAAAGGTCAAAGTGACACAAGGCCAAGACCCACTGAATGAGGGTAGCCTCCAGAAGTCAGAAAAGGCAAGGGAACAGGGCTGGGGATATACCTCAGTTGGTAGAGTGCTTGCCTCGCATGCACAAGGCCCTGGCTTCAATGTCCAGCACCACGAAAGAAAAAAAAGAAAAGGCAAGGAAACAGATCATCCCCTCAAGCTCCTAAACAAACACAGCCCTAGAAACATTTTGATTTCAGCCCACTGGACCCATTTTAGACTTCTGACCTCCCATAAGGCAAAATGATAAATCTGTGTTGTTTTAAGCCACTAAGTGTATGGTCATTTGTTACAGCAGTAAAAAGAAATTAATACAGGCCCTGGGTGCAGTGGCATACGACTCTAATCCCAATGGCTCAGGAGGCTGAGGCAGAAGGGTTGCAAGCTCAAAGCCAGCCTCAACAATTTAGCAAGGCCCTATCTCAAAAATTAAAGAATAAAAAGGGCTAGGAATGTAGCTCAGTGGTTAAGTACCCTGGGTTTAATCCCTAAAAAAATAAAAACAAAAAAAAGAAAGAAAAGAAGTTAATACAAGTAAATAAAGCCCCCAGCTTCTTAAAGTTGGCCATTCAGTCCCCCAACAAGCAGAAATGCACTCTGAGAAGGTGGACATTCTCCACGGGGATATCTGTGCCTTCAGGACAAAAATGTGACATTTATGCAAATAAAAAAGACAACATGTATATGAGAGAGACGAAGATAGATGGAGAAACAGAGACAGCAAGTGTATACATAGGGAACCAGGAAAGAGGAGCAAAGATCCACTCTGAAGTTAGTTACGCTGGAATGGAAACAGAAAAAAACAATCACAATCTTTTCACATCTGTCATGAAGCATTTCCCAGCACCTTCAAGGCAGATGGACCCTGGTGAAAGGTTTTAATAAGTAACTGCCCCGTGTGGTAAAGCTCAGAAAATGAACTTTGAATTCTCTTAATTTTCCACTTAAATGGATCTGATTCTCTCTATGGGGAGGGAATGAAACTCCCCCAAACCATGAAAAGCCCCCTTTCCACATAACAACTGATAGGGTAGAGATAAAACTTGGCCATGTAATGGCCTCATTATTCTTACTGCAAACCATCTGTCAAATTTTGTTTAACAAGTAGGGTAAATTCAAAAGAAATAAATAACAGTTTTCTGCAAGCCCTCATGTCCACACAGGTATACTTTAAATGAGCTATGCTTGACATAAAGCACACATACACTTACTTTCTCAATTTCCTGGCAATGCGCTCTTGCTTAAATACACAACCATCAAGCACAGAGAGAGAGGCGCAAATCATTCCTGATGCCGTTGGAGTTCCTCCTCCTCCCATTTACTTCCTCTGAGAGCTGAGACCCAAACCAGTTCTGCTCCTTCCTGGCTGCCAGTTCCCAACAACCATCACGACTCACTCGCAGCCCTCCTAAAACAAACAGCACATAAATCAGCGACAAAAACTAACTCAACTTCAAACCAGCCCGTTCCAACATTAATAGCGCCTTTGTTGTCAATAAACCTATATTTGACTTCTCCTGTTTTTATGTGTATTTTATTTATAAATTACTAATGCTTTTCCTGGAGCAAAATGGTCAAAGTAATATTCTACACAGAGCCATACTCTGTCAGTTGAAGGGAAAAAAAAATACAGTTCAAACTGAATCAAGGAGAGAAAACTATTAGCTGTGAATTGACGGGCATTTCCCCATTCTGCTTGATCACTGGCAACCTACCCTTTCCATCCTCTCTACCAGGGGCAGTCAGCATGACATGGACTTTTATGCGGTAGTCAATCAGACAGATGGAAAGTGGAAGTCATAGCTCTGAGGAGCCATTCCACTCTGGCTTTGCCTGTTTTTTTCAGAAACAATAGTATTGATGCACTTATCCAAACAGACGGAAGTATAGATGATATGGCAGTGGGGGTTTTACTACCAAGTGAGAACTTCCAACCAACCAAGGACATGTCAGAACCCTCCAGCCCATTGGGAATATGAAGAACTTCCAGAAGCAAAAGTTTCCCAAACTGGAGAGCAAGCTGGGACACAGTGCTTCCTGGAGGGGATGAAAGAGGTGAGCCATATGCAGAGGGGAACATTAAGAGGAGGAGGCTAGGACTTAACAGGAAGAGCTACATTTTTCTTTGCTCAGAAACCACAAGATCCAGTCCTCTCCCGTGGGGAGCTCATGATCTAGTGGGTTTTGGTTTTTTGTTGGGGTTTGGTTTGGTTGTGGCTGTTGTTTGGTGCCAAAGATCAAATCCACGGCCTTGGGTATGCTAAGCACAAACTCTACCAGTGAGCTACACCCCCAATCTAGTGGGTTTGAAAAGCAAAGCATCTCATATTAAGGGAACAGAAGAAAAGGGTGACAGTTTGAGTGTCTTGAGCCTTTGACTTAAAGGAACTGTTCTCCCTCTGACTGTTCAAGTGATGAAAAATAGGTTACTTTTACACAACTTGGGAGAACTGTAGTGTGGTGTGTAACATTAATCTTCCCAGGAAGAAGTGAACTGCACTGAATTTTCCAATAGACACATGGGTTCCAACCTTCCATGCGTCACAGGTTCATGGCAGGTCAGAGCAGGATGGCACCTAACGGACTGTCCTGCCTACCCCCCAACATAATCACTGAGGAAACTGGCACACAAGCCACACAATGTAATGCAAAGTAAAGTTGCTACCAGGATCCTGGTTTCTCCACCCCTCCTATACTTTAAGTTTTAATCCGTAAAAAGTAGGTTCCGCCAGAAGTCACCAGAGTAGGTGTCAGTGTGGATGCAGAGGGGACTCTCACAGTGTCAACTGCTTTAATTTTTTTTCTTTCCCCTCCAGGCATCCATCGGATGGAATAAGCAGGTACCACCTGAGAGGGTGCGCCGGTTTTGTAGGGGTGTTTGTGGTTATTCTGCATGGGAGGATCCACTCTCCTGCCTCGGGGACCAGACCTGTCCAACCCCAGGGCTGGCTCAGCTCCTCCCCGACTTTACTTCTGCCTCTATGTCCAACATTCCCACCTCTCCCAACCTTGCCATTGGATCAACCTTCTCCATCCTCACCAGATCTATCATATCCATTCAGTTGGCCAAGAAAGCAAACCAGGGTTTAGAACTTAAGAGGACTACTCTATTGGCACAGGAGTTTTAGCTGAAAGCTGGCAGACTTTGCCTATCGAAATTATAACCACACTTCAGAATTCAGCTCAAACCTAATTCCTCCTCATCTCCTCCTGTGTTTGGACATCTTGGGTCATGCGGCCTCCTCGCTGTATTCTTAAGTAACCATAACAACTAACATGTCAGGGACAAGTTTTAGTCCAAACCACAGAGTCCCGTCCCAGGGACCCACGAGCATCTTCACTTTTCTTCACCTCTCACCCCCTCCTGCCAAGCTAAGGAAATCTTCACCCAGATTCACAGTCAGCCAGTTCTATCATCATGCACTCTTCCAAATTTCTTTTTTTATACTTGAGACTAAACGTTGGAAATTCAAAATCCAAAACTTGCTTTTCCTCTTCTCCATTTTCTGCCATATCATCACTTATTAAAGAAAGTAAACATCAAATACCCAAGCCAATGGAAAAGGAGAAAGGGTAATGGATCCAAAGAAATGTAGATTTTGTAAGTAAAAAAAATTTTAAAGCATGACAATCTCAAATTAAATATCCTGTCACACAGCATTTACTGAGTACCTCTTCTCTGCCAGGTACTCTGCCTGGTGCTTTCATTTCTCTCATTTGAACTCAGGACAACCCTACCTCCATCTTACAGAGGAAAAAACGGACTCAGATGGCAGACAGCTTCCTCTGAGTTGCACAGTCAGTGAGCCCCACGGTCAGGCTCCCCTCTGACTCAGACCAGCTGAGTGGCCTCAAAATAGGGCTGTGAGTTCTTACAAACATGGGGTGGTAACGCAGAGTGGCTAAGAGTAAGGGGCTAGCAAATTGGACCCTGTCATTTTACATATGGAGCAACTCAGACCAGAAAACTGAGGTGACTTGCCCAGTATCTGAGGACCAAAAGAAAATGGACATGAAATGAAGAGAAGGAAAATAATGCAATGGAAAGGATGGCTGACCTCAAATAAAGACACATGGACATTCGCCCCAGACCTACCACCAGTCAAGATATGTCACCTCCCTGGGTCTCATCTGAACCATTTGAGACCTAGAAGAAATACACAGCAAATCTCAGCATCACAGGTATCAGAGAGGCCGTTCTGGGATTAACATTCTGTGGCCTCAGAAATCCAGTGTTCTTTCTAGACACTACCTTAAAAGTATAACACCAAAAACACACACACCACACTATACAAAAACACACATCAGTGTAAGCAGAAAGAAGAGAAATTCAACTCACTCTAAGAATTTTGAGTGTAATATTTGCTTAGATTTTGGGGTTTTTTTTTTTTTCTTTTTCCTCCTGATAAAATTGTTTAAGTGTGTTTAACACACACACACACACACACACACACACAATAGGCCCAACCTCTTGGGCCATGAAGGTTCTGTTCCCAAGCAACACTGTACTACAGAGAGGGGAGATGTCAGCCAGCAACAGTGGCCCATGAGGGCCAACAAAGAACGGCCAAGCACTCCCACTGTCACCACCCTAAAACACCTGGTCAAGTCTGATTAATGAGATGAGGACCAGATGCTAACAAATGTCTGCTAAATGAAAAGAAAAAAAGAAAGAAAGAGAAAAGTAAAGGCAACCAGAAGCCTGCCTTTAATACAGTGTACTTTGTTATCTGTAATGTCTTTCAACCACAGATAACAGAATCAACCACATGGAATCTAAGATGCATGCCAGGTGAAAAAACATCATAAAGACATAATAAAAAGTTCCACCAGTGCCTATAAATTGCTAGGGACTGTTACAAGGGCAGAGCCATAAATTCTTGATGTTTCCTAAATTAGGGGGGTACCAACACGTATGCAAATATATTTGTGTGGGTAATTGAGGGCTAAAAATCTTACATTAAGCACAGCTACCTCCTTCAAAGGCTGCAAGGGGAGCCTCCGACAGGCACACACATACAGCACACACTGTAGGAATTCAATTTGGAAACCATCATCTAAAGCACAGAGGAGAACAGGAAAGTCATATTGCTATAATGCTTAGATTATCAATCATCTTGACAGTTTATTGGCTTTATCACCACACATACCATTAAAATGATGTCTGGCCTAGACTGTCAGGAGCAAACATTAAACAGACCAGGATTAAAAAGCAGATCCCAAACAGCACTCCAGTCAAGTTTCCCTTCCACTCTGAAATTAGTTAGAGCTGACTAAGAAACTGGCGCTAGACTTTGAAGAAATATACAGCCCAAAAGGCTGCGAGTCAACTCAGACCTGACGAGCTGATAGGTAATGTCATGTTATGGCAAATCTGACTCTCCTGCAGTTGATTTATCACGTACTCTGTGTAACAGAATGATCGCTAATGGTGGAAGGGAGAAGGAAGGGGGAAAAAAGCAGGCTCTGCCATAATTTGCCTCTTCTTGCAACCAGGGGCGTGCATCAAAAGGGCCAAGCCAGCTCCCTGAAGTGGAGTAGGAATGCTAATAAATTCACACTACTGAGCAAACATATTAACATTACCCCCACACAGGTTATTAAAGTAATTTTACAGATTCAGAAGAACCGAATAGGCAGCGGAAGAGACATTCATAATTCAAGAGCTCTAGACAGCGTAAGAGTTACGAACCCTATACGTTTTTAAAATGCTTCTGCATGTGTCACTTTGGCAAGGAAATCTCAACACAATTAAAACTATACTAGCACATCAAGAGGGCTCGATTGAGAGCTGTGTACCTGCCTTTTACTAGGCCAGCGCTTTATAGATGCCTCAGGAAGAAAGGGGGAATGGGAAATTCAGTGCTAATTAAAGGGAACCTTCTGTGCCTAAGGAAAAATGGTGGCATTTCTAAAATATATATAAAAGAAACACGGTTTTCAAATCTCTGCCAAGGGTTTGGCTTTTTCATAGTCCCTAGAACTATTCTGTGTTTGTTTGAAAGTTACAGAACTATTCTGTTTGTGATTAATAGCTTGCTTTCCAGGACAAATAAGTCATTAAGAAGGGTGGGGTGGGGCGCAGCCAAGTGATGGGGCAGGAGCTGGCTCTGGAACAATGCAGCAGCCAGGAAGAAATTCACACAACACTTCTCAACCTTTCCTTCCCTTGCTTATTTACCCAACTGCCTGCCCCTCTAGGTGCGTCAGCATGACCCCTAAGTGAAGACAAACACTGGGACACATCAGAGGCCCCATCTCTTGGTCCCTTCCTTAGGTGGGTTTGGTACTTTGGGAATTCAGCTGACACATTATTCAGGAAAGGCTCTGGGAAATGATGGGACAGGAAGCAGCCATGGGAAATAAAGGAACTACATCAGCAGAGGTCCCGCCCTCACAGGGTGTCCCTGATTTCCAAGGTCTCCCCAAAAGGCTGTGCTGCCATTTTGTGATACTCCAGACAGCCACCTGTTTGCAAGCAGTGCCATCTTGTTTTGTCAGGCACATGCTGGGGGCTGACAATACCCCATTCACCCACAGAGAGCCATTCCCATCCATCAGATGTCACCAGGAGGAAAAATAAAAGTAATGCCAAATTACAAGTTTGTACATAGATGAGCAAACACTGGACCTTTCACCTGAACAAGCATCTAAGTTAGAGAAACCAGGCAGGACCCACCCACATCCTCCAGCACACACATACCCAGATCACCACAACTCTACACACAAGAACCAAGAGAGACTCACTGGGGGAAGGACAGCCCCAGGACAAAGGAGATCTCACACCAAAAACCTCCTCTGCCATCACCTCTGGCTCAGATTTTCAAAGCGCTCTATCAGTGCAGAGAGAACCTCCCACAACAACCCTCCTCCCTGCACTGGCCCCTGC
The DNA here is from genome assembly GCA_004024805.1 of Geosciurus inauris. Taxonomy (NCBI): domain Eukaryota; kingdom Metazoa; phylum Chordata; class Mammalia; order Rodentia; family Sciuridae; genus Geosciurus; species Geosciurus inauris. The sequence goes on from PVHX01002255.1 coordinate 44,348, forward strand.
CAGGAAACAGACAGAATCTCCACTTTCACACTCCAAGACATCAAGGCACCAAGAGCTCCATGGGGAGAGATGTAGCAACCAGTCGGTGAAATCAATCATCAAGGTCACTGGGCACAGGCCAAGGGACCAACATGGCGCTGAACTCCATCACGTGGGACTTTTACAGCACGATTCTTGTCTCCACTGAGGCTACCACTGACTCAGCTGGAGGATGGGACTGGCTGATCACCAAGTAGATGAAGAGATGGTTTGCTCTTTCCCTCAGCCAATCCCATTCTCCTGCAGGGCAGGGCCCATGTCTCCCTGATGTGCTGCACAACTCCAAGAAACAGTCATGAGACAGGAATTTAAAAAATACATGAATGAATGATTCCTTTTTAATCAAACTAGCAAAGGGCGAAATGGCAGAATAAACTGTTAGTTTGGAAATCCCAGTTCCGCTACCAACTGGGGCCCTTTCTTCTGCCCAGTGACTGAAAGCAATCAGACAGTGGAGCAGCAGGAAGCTGCATGAGCTTCACCTCTTTCCTCTCAGTCCTCTCAAAACACTCTTGTTCTGCCCCGTCCCACCTGCATCGTGCCAATGCTCATGCTACACCGAGGGCCCATTTGGGGTCCCCTCAGCCTGGCTGTAATCATGACAACAGGGTAGGACAGGATTGGTGGACACAGAATATGACTATGAAATGAGGAGACTGAGGTTTATTTTAGCCCACTTTACTTAGGCCTCATTGCCTTCTACTCCAGAAATGTTCCAAAAGACCCTTTAGGGTCAAACACTGAGTTCATTTGGGTTTTTCTCACTATGAAGAGTAAGCATTAAAGGTCCTATGTTTGTGTTTTACATGCTACACAAGAGGGAGTGGGGAAAGGAAAAGTGACTTTGGTCCACAGGAGACTCTTAATACATGTGTTAAATTGAACTGAGACCCGCAATAGTTTCATATGAGCATTAAACAGAAAAAAAATGAGACATCAGTTTAAGAACTGTTGTCATTAAATAACAGAGCAATAGGAACATTTAGTTCACCCACAGGAACAGCTGAAATGGAGACAGAGGGATCAGGGATAGTTTTATAGGAAGAGTAAGAATCAGCTGGTCCTTGAAGCATGATATATTAATCTGTTTTCTGTTACTGTAACGAAATACCTGAGGCAGGCTATTTTATAAAGAAGATTATTTAGCTCATAGTTCTGGAAGTTCAGGGGCATGGTGCCAGCATCAGCTCAGTTCCGGAAAAAGTGTCAAGGCAGACGGTATCACAAATGGTGAAGTATAGCCAGGCGCGGTGGCTCAAGCCTGTAATCCCAGCACTTAGGGAGGCTGAGACAGGAGAATCGCGAGTTCAAAGCCAGCCTCAGCAATGGCGAGGCACTAAGCTACTCAGTGAGACCCTGTCTCTACATAAAACACAAAATAGGGCTGGGGATGGGGCTCAGTGGTCGAGTACCCCTGAGTTCAATCCCCAGTACCAAAAAAAAAAAACAAATGGTAAAGTATAAGAGGGAGCAATCAGTGGGCTGGGGTTGTAGCTCAGTGGTAGAGCACTTGCCTAGCATGTGTGAGGCACTGGGTTCGATCCTCAGCAGCACATATAAATAAACAAAATAAAGGTCCATCAACAACTTTAAAAAAGAAATTAAAAAAAAAAAAAAGAGGGAGCAATCACATCACCATACAGGAAAACAGCACATGGGGAGGAGCACATCTTGCCCTTTTTATACCAATTCATTCTCATAAGGACAATCAGGGTCCTATGAGAACCACCTTAATCTCTTCCAAGAGAAGGGCCCACAGTAAGATCTAGTGACCTCCCACTAGGCTCCACCCCTTAAAGGTACCACCACCTCTTAATATCACCACACTGAGGACCTAGCTTCCAACACATAAACCCTTGGGGGACAAAGCACATCCAAATGATAGCATGTGGTAAGGAGAGACAAGGTCATTCCAGGCAGGAAGAATGTGGCAGGCATGGGGGAGGGGGGCATACTGAGGTGGTAGAATAAAGGGTAAACGGAAGTCAAGAGAGAGCTATGATAGGATGGAGGAGAGACAGGATCCAAAACAGCACAAAAATGAATATTTAATACTCGCCTCTGTTCTCCTGCCAAATGGTTCTCCTCCATTGTTTTCTATCTAGTGACAAAGCCACCATGGTAGAGATCTGTGGCTGTGCCCTCATTATCTACAAATATGTGTGCTCATGCAACTAAATTCTCTCCAATGGGATGTGAGCAGCTTGTGGGTGGTGATTTTGAAAAGTGGAGTCTAGAATGTAGATGGAGTAGTGAGCCAGCCATGACCACGCTGGGAAGAGGCACAGTCTAGAGATGGCAGAGCAATAAGCACACTAGGAATCCCAGGAACCTTGGAAGCAGGAGGATTCCAGGAGCACAACACCATGGAATCACCATGTCCACCCTGGAGGGCTATATTTAGACGATGATGTAAAAAAAACAATCCACCTCCATCTTGTTTAGCCACTTTCAAATTTTAACAGCCAAACCTGTACCTGTTGTTGCTCACTTTGGAATCTCGTAGCCTGATGTGTGGCTCATGGAGACACTCAACAAATACGTGATTCATAAATAATTAAGTTAGAGCCTACAGAATGGGAGAAAGAATTTACCACATGCACCTCAGATACAGCATCCATCTCCAGGATATATAGAGAACTCAAAAAACTCAACACCAAAGAAACAAATAACCCAATCAATAAATGGGCAAAGGAAGTGAACAGACACTTCACAGAAGAAGATATTCAATCGATCAACAAATATATGAAAAAAACATTCAAAGTTTCTAGCAATTAGAGAAATGCAAATCAAAACTACTCTAAGATTTCATCTCACTCCAGTCTGAATGGCAATGATTAATAAATAATACAAGCAAAAATAAGTGTTGGTAAGTATGTGGGGGAAAAGGTACACTCATACATTGCTGGTGTCATGGCAAATTGGTGTAACCATTATGGAAAGCAGGATGGAGATTCCTCAGAAAACTTGGAATGGTTCCACCATTTGACCCAGCTATGCCATTCCTCGGTTTATACCCAATCAGCACACTACAGTGACGCAGCCACATCAATGTTTATAGTAGCTCAATTCACAATAGCTAAACTACAGAATCAACATAGGTGCCCTTCACCAGATGAATGGATAAAGAAAATGTGGTACATATACACAATGGAATATTACTCAGCCTTAAAGAAGAATAAAATTATGGCATTTGCAGGCAAATGAATAGAGCTGGAGAATATCATGCTAAGCAAAATAAGCCAATCTCAAAACACCAAAGGCCAAATGTTTTCTCTGATAAGCAGATGCTAATTCATAACGGTGGGAGAGATGGAGGAACTTTGGATTGGGCAGAGGGGAGCGAGGGGAGAGGGTGTGGGGGTATGAAGGACGGTGGAATGAGATAGACATTATTACCCTATATACCCATGTGATTCTGCACCACATACAGCCAGAGGAATGTGAAGTTGTGCTCCATTTGTGTACAATGTGTCAAATGCATTCCACTGTCATGTATAACCAATTAGAACAAATTTTTAAAAGATGTTAATGAAAGTAGGCAAAATATTTAATTAGTTAAAATGGAAAGTTCCCAGTTGCGAGTTAAATGTTGGAGTCTAATAATTAAACATGTTTCCATTTTTTGTTTAAAAAATAAATAATTAATTAAGTCAACACAGAAATGACTGAATGCCTCTGGTATCTTTGATGGCTTTTACTTCATTAACACCCCTAACCTATCCAGTATCTGGCTAGTAAAATGACCTTATCTTCCCACATTGTTGACCTTTGCAAATGAAGCAAAGGCTCTCTTAACTAGCAGGTAAGTATCCTGTCTGCTCTCTTTCCTTTGCCTTCATCTCCCATGATGGCTGGCACTCTACTGTGTGGATGTGGCTCCTGTGCACTTCGTTCCCAATATAACTATTATGTGTCAAAAACAAAAAGAAATCCCAGAGGAACTGAGTATCACTGGTACTTAATGACCCAGGAGACAGCCACCTTGATGCAAACCAGAAAGTGGCTAATGCTCCAACAAACTGACTGTAAACCAAGGTAACAGAGAGTGACAAAGGGAATACAGCCCCTATGAGCCAATAGTCATGGTTTATAACACTAATATTTCATTAACCAAATGGGAAATAGGGCGTACTGGATTCTTGACCAATTACAAAGCAATACAACTAAATCTCAGGGGTGTGGCAGAGCTCCCCAAATGTCTGAAGCTATGGGCCTAATGTCATTTACACGCCCAAATGGCACATTTTTCCTTTACCTATCCACTACCACCACCCCTGCCCTGCACACGCACAGCACATATGGCAGCAACAGTCTCCAGCATAAGAAGCTGCAAACCCAAAAGTGCACAGTCAAGTATTCTGGAAGAAGCCAATGCAACTTCTCTAAAAGCCAGCTGGCTTTGCATGCAAATGCAGACTTGTGCTTTAAGGAAGGCAAGCACCATTGTGGTAATAAAGAGAAAGGTAATAAAGAAAATGGGCTATGAACCAAGAGTGGGCAGCCTCACCTCCAAAACATGCATTCCCTAGAGAAAGCAGCCCCTCCCTGGCTTTTGCATTTTTACAGGGTGACCACAAAAAAAGCTTTTGTGTGCTGTGTGCCAGGCCACCCTGCCACAGAGACTTAAGCATTTGGGTCTCTCAAGTGGCACAGATGAGGGCTGCTATGGGTGGCCAGTGGTGTGGGCTGTGTAGGGGGCATGATGACCTCAAAGGCAAGAGCAGCTTGCCCCTAACTGGAGACTACAAGACTGGAAAGGGAAAAATGAGCATTGGTCAGGAAAAAAAAAAAATAGAGAAAAGTACATCTCATAGATCCTGGAAGACCTCTGAACCCCTAGGAAGAAACAGCAAAAATAGACACAGGCCCCACTTGCATCTGCAACCATGGATGCCAAGGCCATCTGGGACCTGAACTTGACACTGGTCACCTGCAAGCAGTTTATTGTACCTGATTCTTCCCAAAGAAACAGCAGCTTGGCAAGGGATGTTACTGCACTCCCAGAGGCTACAGCAATGGTTCCGTGAATTCAGGTCAGAAGTTAGTTTAAAATATGAATAACAAAAAGTAAGAAAGTATCTAACTTGTTCTCTGGACTTGGGTGGATCAACAAAAGTCCCCTCCCAAAATGTGTGCACCAACAGGGCAATAATGGTGAGACAGGTCATCCCCATCAATGAATATTGCAGAGACTCATACTGTCCTCTCTGGCTTTCTGGCATTCTTCTGAATGGCATGTTCCAGTCTTTCAGGAATGTGAGGCCACATAACAGTTCTTACCTAGGATGTGTGAAAGGGAGTGAGGCGTCCGAGTTTCAGCGTAAGACACTAGAAAGTTTTTTGTCCTCATCACCGAAGAATGGAAAGGACTCTAAGAAGACAGAAGAGCCACCAGGAGAAAGGAGCCTGGGTCCCTATGTGATGGCAGGAAACCCAGCTCTCCTCTCCCACCTGACTCCCCTACAGCCACACATCCTCTGCTCCTGAGAAGACAATGAATGGACTTCAATCACACCAAGCCACGAAGACTTGGGAGCAGTCTTTAATAGCAATTAGTGTTCTCTATTAGAATAATTCAAACTTCATTAGCAGCTTGGTTGACATCTATTTTGGTTATGTTTATTTATATAGCAGATTCACCCTGGTCTCTGGTTAATGTTAATATTTGGTTTGTATCCCCTCTGTTGGATTATTGAGTCAAACCTGAGATTAAAAACAGATAAAACTCAGCATGGAAACCTTCTACACAGAAAAGTCACCAGCAGGCACTCATAAGTTGACCCCATCCCACGTCCATAAACAGGGCCCATTCCTATCTCACTTTCATATTCCTACTGTTCTCTCTTGAAATAGGCAGGACAACATGGAGCCCACTCCTTTTACAGATTTATTAGGTCAGTTACTAGTAAGAAGGAAAAGTGATTTAAATACAAATACATTGGGCAAGTGTGGGAGCAACTGGGAACATGTTTCGCAAGTGGATAAATATGAATTTCAATCAATGGAACAAGTTGTTATCTACTCACTGTATGAGACTCCCATTAAATTATAATTGTTTCAAAGAAAGAATTGTTCAGTTTATTCAAGATCATTATGTTAAAAAAAAAAAATGGTAATGGGCCGGGGTTGTGGCTCAGTAGTAGAGTGCTTGCCAAGCGAGCACTTGTCCTCAACACGACATAAAAATAAATAAAACAAAGGTGTTGTGTCCATCTACAACTAAAAGAAAAAATTTTTTTCATTTTAAAAAAAAAAGGTAAGCCATGAACTGACTCCTTCTGGAGTGATAAATAGAAAAAAAATACATTGAAAACCCAAAAGCAATATTCCAGTTCCCTGAACCCCTTGAGCACACAAGGAAGCCCACTTACGCTCAATGGAAGCCTACACTTGTTCCTAGAGAAGGGTCAGGAAGGGCGGACACCTGCAGTAGCCAATTCTGTGGCTTGAAGCAAGGATAACAAAGCAACAATCTGAGAATCTGTAGCAGGTACAGTTCATTTCTAGACTTGGGGAAACCGATGCAAATGAACAGATGAACTCACATTGCAAAGTTTTTACTGAGTATCTGCTATATCATTGGAAAACCTGCTGGAGAAACTAAATTTGACTATTTTGGAGTTGAAAGAGATCTTAAAGACCATCTGTCACTTCTCAGCTCTGACATTCTTGCTTGACTGCCCAACCTCAGTTTCCTCATCTGTGGAACAGGGATTATACCACCCTGCTGCTTATGAAAACATTTTAAGAATATAATAAGCTACCAGCCTCAGCAACAGCGAGGCACTAAGCAACTCAGTGAGACCCTGTCTCTACATAAAACCCAAAATAGGGCTGGGGATGTGTCTCAGTGGTCGAGTACCCCTGAGTTCAATCCCCAGTACCAAAAAAAAAAAAAAAAAAAGAATATAATCAGCTAATCAATACAATGCATTTAGCAAAGGTGGGTCCACAATTTATTTTAGCAGTCCTCAGAATAACAGTGATAATTATTACCAAAAGGTTTAATTAAGTGTTGTGTATTGTGTGGTGTGCATTAACAGTATTTGTTATGGTTTAAATATAAGGAATTCCCTGAAAGCTCATATGTGAGACAATGCAAGAACATTCCAAGGTAAAAGGATTTGATTATAAGAGCTACACCTAATCACTTAGGTCACTGAGGCGTGCCCTTGGGAATTATATTACCCCTGGCTCCTTGCACTCAAGCTCTGCTTCCTGGCCAGAATGTCCTGAGTTGCTTTCCTCCACGATGCCCTTCTGCCATGGTGTTCTGCCTCACCTCTGGCCCAGAGTAATGGAATCAGCCAACCATGGATTAAACTTCTGAAACCATGACCTGAAATAAACTTTTCTTCCTCTAAGTTGCTGTTGTAGGGTATTTTGGTCACAGCCACAAAAAGGGAAACTAACACAGTATTTCAAGAAAGCATGGGAGTCACCAGAAGACCAAGAGGCCTTCACCTCCTTTGTGAAGAAAAGAAAACTCAGGCCCAGAGAATTCATAAGTAACTCGGCCCATTCACCCAGCTGGGATGAACGGAGCCAGATTCTGCCCCCTGGTAGTCTGACTTCTTTCCTATCCTCTTTGCCGTCCACATATTGTCTCCCAATCTCAGATCCACAGAACGAGAAATAAACACCACAGACTTGTCAAGGACAGATGCATTTTAGGAATTGGGGACAGGAAGACAACTTGGAAAACTGGAAGACAAAGGGATAGAGAGTTCACATGGCAAGCAAGATGGGATGCCCAACAAACCAAATGGCAGTGCCTCTTTCATTAGTCCAGAGAAACTACCAGGAGAAGGAGAGACTTAAGGAAATGCCTAGATCTCGGCCTGCAGACCATCTCCATGCTCGCGTTTCCAGCACCATCCTTCCTTCTTGCCTCCAGGTTCCCAGCCTGGTTGTACAGGTCAGCACATCTCCTAGACTAGGTCCTGCATGCGGCTGACACACAAATGTTCTGCCTCTATGCACCAGTTTTAAGAGAATCCACAGCTCCTCCTACAGTTCAACATCCCCAAGTCAACTCACCTCCCTGCTTCAGACTTCTGAAACGGAAAGACTGAAGAGGGCCACATCCCTGCTAAGGCTGTGCCAACGCACCCCATCCTCCCCTTGTTAATTTCCCCCATTATTCCTGGATCAGTTTCCTCACCCTGTGCTAATTCCTCTCCCTCTCCGGTGTTTATACCCTTCAGATATTTGCAGGTTATTATCATGTACCCACTTAGTCAAGCAGCGCACATTAAGTTCTTTTCATCTTTCCTCATAAATCAATCCCTTAATCCCTCCAAGCCCTTTAATCGTACTTGCTGCTCCTCTCTGAACTCCATCCAGTTTCCTCAAGTCTCTGATAATGTTGTGACATGGAGCTGGTTGCAAGGCTCCAGCTGCTGACTCACCAAACGCCGTAAATGTCAAGGAGCTCAACACACACACACACACACACACACGCAGCTCCACCTGGAAGGGTGGACACCTTGCCTTGCCTTGACAGCTGCTAGCTGCCAGCACCCTTGCCACAGCTACATCATCGAGAAGTGACTTCAGGTATCTATAAAGATGCAGAGTACTCTCAAGCATTTTGGTGCCATATAGAATTTAAAGGGGAAAACAATACCTACAGGAAGTTTTATAGCCCTGTAAGATTTTCACCAGCTATTCCCACACAATCCCTAAGAAGAAAGAGAATGCCACTGAGACCAAGGGGGACACGGGATATCAGGTCCCCTTAGTCTCAGTAGCACTACACTTCCACCAATGAATGGCTATTATTAAAAAGACTGACAATACCAAATGGTAGGAAAGATATGGAGCAGCCAGAACTCTCACACTGTGTTGGCAGAAGTAAAAATGAAATAATCACTTGGGGAAAAGTTCTGGCAAAAATGTGTAAAACTAAACATATAAGTTTCCTAAGACTCAGAAATTCCACTCCCAGGTATTAACTCAAGAGAAGGAAATATATATGTGCATGCAAAGACTTGTATACAAATGTTCACAGCAACTTAATAACTAGAATCTGGAAACAGCTCAATTGATATTGAAAAAAAGAATGGACGAGACAATCTATGCAGACACTGGGAAACTACCCAACAATAAAAATAAACAAAATACTGACATGCATCATGTGGATGGATCTCAAATATGCCATGCTGGTGAAAGAAGCCTCACATACACAAAAGTGCACACTGTGTGATCCCAATTATATGAAGCCCTAAAGCAGTCAAAATTACTCTATGATGGAAAAACTCAGATTGCCACCAGGCACTGTGGTGCACCACTGTAATCCCAGCAGCTAGGGATGCTGAGGCAGGAGGATCGTGAGTTGAAAGCCAGCCTCAGCAAAAGCAAGGTGCTAAGCAACTCAGTGAGACCCTATCTCTAAATAAAATACAAAATAGGGCTGGGGATGTGGCCCAGTGGTTGAGTGCCCCTGAGTTCAATCCCTCCAGTACCCCAAACACAAAAAAAATCAGATTGCCTCTGGGGAAAGGGAGCAGGTATTAACTGGGAAGGGACAAGAGGAAATTTTCTGATTTGGGTAAGGGCTTGGATTACATAGACGTTTGGTATACTTAGTGTTTGTACATTTCTCAAAAGAAAAAAAATCAACCAATATTGAACTATAGAAAATACTATGCATGCTGAATGTTACCAGGAAAGGACACTGATGTCTGTGACTTACTGTGAAATGTATCAAAAAAAAAAAAATGATGGACTTAGAATAGAGATGAAACACAGCAAGCAGAGCAAAATGTTCATAGAAGAACCTGGGGATGGGTATATTTCATATGGTGCTATGATTCTTTCAGTTTTTTCTACAGCTTATAGAAATTTATCATCAGAACATGTTGGAGTTGGAAAATATCTTCACCATTTCCATTCTTGACTTCTCAGAGAGCCCGGAGCCATGGTTTGTCTGATTTTTATCATTCCATCACTATCTCCACACTTGTTTCTTGTTCTGGGTGTGGCCAACTCTCGCAGTCACCTTTCACCACCCTATATATGTCTACCACTCCCTTCCCTTCCCCATAGTTTGTCAATCTCTATATCCTTGGGGAGAGGGCGACCTAGGCCAAAGGTTCTAAACCCAAGGTTTCTGCAAGGGGGTCAGGGAGTGGGAATCTACATAAAAACTCCGTGTACACATGTAGGTACATTTTCTAAGAAGATCCACAGTTCACATCAAATTCTCGTGGAGGATCATGATCCAGGAAAGGTCAAGGCACAGATTGAGGACCTCTTGAAGTACTTCCAGAAGTTCACCAGGTCAGGTAAAGCTTCCAATTTACAAATGACCCATCTTACTAGTTGTCAAAGTGCCTCTTCACGTCATACCCATCTCATTTAAACAGAAGGGACGCTTAAAAATAGTCACTTGAGATCCTGTGTTCCTGAACAACATCTCCAGCCATGTGTAAAAAGATCAGGGTTAGTGAGAATAAAATAAAACTAAGTTTATGACACATGCCATTGCTCAAGTTTTTTCAAAAAAGTTTTTGATCATAAAACTAACAAATATTTATAATCTCTTGGTACAGTGAATTGCATACAAGAGAAATGTTACTGAGGACCTACTATGTGCTGGGTGCTTTACTATGTTCTCATTTAATTTCTTTCTTCATTGAGTTATAGATATAATACATATGTGTATGTACATCACCAGCCCCATTTTATAGATTTTAAAAACTTATCCTCAAATTAATTATCCTTCAGATTAATTTGTCAAATTAATCAATCAAAAGCCATACAAGAGTCTCCAGGGCTTCAAAGTTCATTTTCTTCAAGCTTCTCTAAGCAAGACCTCTAGGTATTACATCATTGATTGCTCCTAGATCTTGAAAAATCTCTTTGAATTCAAAAAATGCATAGCATGGAATCTGAAAATACTCAAAATGACCCAGAAAAGGAAATACTCCAGAATGTGAAAATTGCACGGATGAGCCTTTGTTTTCAAAGGTGACAAACTCTTTCACCAGATTACATGTCTCAATTCCTGATTTGAAACCCTCCACCACTGGTGAAAAACAGAGTGGATTGGCTAGGGTGTATGAAGGGACACAGCAATGTCATCTACAGCAGCATCCTGCCTCAAAGCACCTTGTGCTCAGTGAAAGGGGCCTGCCTTCTCTGGAGCCGGGGGACCACCACAGGTACCATCACCTGGGTTTGTAACGGCTGAGGCTGAGACTATAAAGCAGCAGTTACCCCGAGGCAATGCCTTCATCTTCTATCTGAGAATTCTTTAAAGTGAGCCTGTTCACAGGAGGGTGGGCAAGTGACACTGGCCTTGACTTCTGGATCCTGGGGACTTCTCTGAGGCAGGGAGCACTTTGCCCCCATAAGCCACAGGACTCTAGACTTCAAGGAGACTGCCCTTTGACTCAGCTGCCTGCAGGCAAGGTGGGGAGGAGGATTTCTGGAGAAGAGTGACAGTCGTGGTGCCACAAAGGGTGAAAGGACAGTTGAGAGGCCCCCAGGAACCACTCTAGCTGCTCGTGGGTCACCCTTCCTCTGTGAGGCAGGCGCTGAGGTTTCAGCTCTGCACAGAAATATTACAAGAGGAGAAATGAAAAGCCAGCGCTCAGGAAAAAGCTTCCTTCATCCCTGACATCTCAGTGCCAATACAAGTGGCTTAAAACAAACACCAAGGAAAACTTTAAAGGGGAAAAAGGCATAAAAGGCTTGTCTGGGCAATGTATGGAACTATGGAGGGGTATTACTAGTGAAACCTGGAAAGATGGTAGAGAAAGCATATGATAGACGAATTAGTAGATCCACTGTATGCCATCCTCTATAGGTGATTGATCCCAGCATCAACTCTCCCTTCTCCCTAAGAACAAAATCTCAAATTTCAGCAGAGCGCATTGCTACTCCAGAATGAGACCACAATTTTCTGCCTATCTCACACTTAGTTGTGCCCTTATAGCTTCACTGCTACAGGGAATTTCTAAACAGATTCCTTTAAAAGGGGAGAGAAAATGTTCTTCTTTTCTTGTCCTTCTCCTGCCAGCCTGGAATGTGGACAAGATGGCTGGACTTTCGGTGCGATCTTGGGCCATGAAGTTTAGTCCAAGATGCCATACCCTAGAGATGGCAGAGTAGAAAGCTAGAAGGAGATTGTGTGCCTGGTAATATCACAAAGCCACCATACCAGCCCTATACTACCAGCCTCTAGTCTTATTTACATAAAAAAGAAACAAACATGAATCTTGTTGAAGGCTTAGGAACTGGGGTTATCTATCTTATGCAACTGAACTTAATCGTAACTGATAGAATTGATCAATGTATGAGGAGGAAAGGTTTATTTTAGCTCACAGTTTCAGAGATTTCAGTGCATGGTCACTTCACCCTATTGACATGCTGGGGAACATGTAGCAGAGGAGGCTTCTCACCTGGTGGCAGCTGGGAAACAAAAGAGGACAGGGTCCTAACATCCCCTTCAAAGGGGAATTTCCCAGTAACTAACTTCCTTCCATTAGGCCCCACCTCTTAAAGGTTTCACCACCTCTCGATGACACCAAGAACTGGGGACCAAGTCTTCAATACCTGGGGCTTTGGGGGATATTCAAGATCCTAACTCTAGGGGCTGGGGTTATGGCGCAGTGGTAACATGCTCGCCTAGCACGCGTGAGGCACTGGGTTCGATCCTCAGCACCACATAAAAATAAAATAAAGATATTCTTTCCACCTACAACTAAAAATATAAAAAATATTTAAAAAAAGAACTTAAAAAAAAAAAGATCCTAACTCTAGCAGTTGTTTGATTGAAAAAGCAGCTCCCATACCTCCCCATTGGAAAGACACGAAGGAAAAGACCATCATTTTTATTTCGAATGAAAATGTTCATTTTAAGCAAATTCACCTGTTCAGAGCATTGTGCCTTACACGATAAGAAAAAAACATGGATTCCTCATTAACTAGGCCTCAGCATCCCCATCTCATAGCAAGTGAACTCTAAAATGTATACTTTCCCTTAAGGGAAATTTATAGAGAAAGTTGGAGGCTTTAAACAAGGACATTTGAAGCAAGTCAGTCAGGGAGTTCCAAGACCAGAAGCTCCCTAATGAGATCACGAGGAGTAAGAAACAGGAAATGGTGACTGGCTCTTTGCAGATGCTCTCCTCCCCTCAGTTACAACTGAGCAGGATAGAGAACACTTTCCTGAACAAATGCCCAATGAGCCCAGTTTACCATATATGCAGTCTCAAAAACAGGGTAAGCAGTTACCCAGCAACAGGGGAGAGAAGGCCAAGACGCCAGATTTCTAGGTCGTGACTTGAACATCTCAGCCAGGAGGACTATTTTCCATTGTACCTGAAGCAGTCATAGCTTTTCTACTATACTCTGCAGAAGGGAGGACTTCGGAGCAGGCCAGCCCTGCCCATGTGACAGTTTAGGGACCATCTGAACATGCCAACTTCCACCCAAGAGGAGTCTTGGAAGCTCCCATGGCTTCCCATTCTCCATTTTGCAGCTCTGATTTCATGGGCTCACACACCTCCAACCTTGACCCTCCTTGGCTCTCTCCTCCCTCCCTAGGCCTTTCCCAGAGACCCAAGGGGTCAACACTTCTGAGAACCTCAAGAAGAAAGAAGTTTTCTGCTTGCTTCCCAACTTGGGAGGATTTGTTTTCCAAGGATATCTGAGTGGGTAGGGAAACTCATCTTTTAGGTTCTCAGAGGTTGGATTTTAGTGATAAAGTTTTAAATTGCTGTCCATTATTAATGTTAAACTCGCAGCAGTCAGCCCTGAGATCTGCAATTATAACAATTCATAAAAACAGCCCCTTTGTTAGTCGCGCTTGAAGAGCTTTTGAAATATAATTGCAACGTGGTGCAAAGTAAAATAAAAATTCAGATTTTCTTTTACCGAGGCCATGAACAATACTGTCCTTTTTTACAGCAGCGGAAAGCCTCAAGACATCCGTTATATTCCTTCAATGAGCTTTGTTCAATAAATGCTAAGCCTTGAAGCTTTTAAATGTATTAAAGTGATTATGATATCATCACTCCAAAAGCACTTCAATAGAACATTAAGACAGAAACAATTTTCCTCCACACAAACGGCATAACAGTAACAAAAAGTTGATTAAATGCACATTGTATCAAAAATATTTTCAGTATTTATAGACATATGTAGATAACATTAACTGCAACCCACACCATGGGCAGGGAAAGGAAAAGAAAGTTGTAAAAGCATTAGGAGGAGAGCGAATTTTAACAATAAATCTTCGAAACTTAAACCATGGCTCGACGGTGACTTTGCTTGTGGATTTACAGTCAAAGTCACACTACATAAAAGAGAATAGGGCTCAAAATTCAGGAATACTAGAGGAGAACAAGTCCCTGCTTTCTTTTCTCCTAAACACTCCCCTCCCCACACACCACATAGGCCAGGCTTCCTTAAATTCTTCAATATGACTGGCAGGAAATGTGAATCCATTTATTTAAAATGTGGAACATGCTGCATTTAACGTACTGCAGGCAGGCGATGACTTCTCAAGGGGCAGATGCCTTCAGCTGTCAAACCAGGAGGTGTAGAGAGGTTAGGATGGGACGGTGAGGTGGGGTCAGAGCAAAACCGCAAGATGCAAGATTCTCTTTGTTGCAGGCTTGTTACAGAATGCTCTTAGCACAGATAAGGGGATTATGAATTCACATGTGAATTTATCCCCTATTAAACTTTCAGCAAAAGGGTCAGTTGGCTGGAATGGCAAAGCCAAAAGCACCATGGTCACATGCCATGGGAGGAATTACTTGTAGGCTCTCCTGAGAGATGTAAGAAAGAAAGACGGGGCTGTCTCCATCCCGAGTGCATAGAGACTAATGTTGACACCTGCTCAGTTCTGGGTCCTGCCATTTTGCTCAGCCTTATCTTGAGGGCATGTTCCCAGGGCACTGAAAACTTGGTAGCACACTTTTTCATGGGTCACAATAGGATGTGGGTGTTTATTTTTTGTAGTAGCTATTTATAAAGTAAGGCTATCTTGATCCTGTGCTTATTGTGGATGATACGAATATTTATCAGTTGTTTCTGAGTCTTGAGTTTCTTTATGGGGTTTTATAAGGTAAAGGAGTTTTATATCTTGAAATTACAAAGGATAACAGTGTTCTAAAGAATAGACAGGATGACTACAGAGGAGAAGACAGCAAACTCCCAAACCTGTCAAGACCAAATCCCCACATCTGACCAAGTGCCGTTCAACTTGACTTACCCCCTAGGCCGAAGGGAGAGTGTCTGTGTTTCTCTGTGGAAAACACTCTATAAACAATGCAGACTACACAAGAAAAGCCACTGACAAGGCCTTTTATTACCCAACTTGGGGCCCTTGTGATTTTCTTTATAGGAGAGTATCCTTGTCCATCACTCCAAGCACTGTTTCCTGGCCCTGGCGGCTTCTTAAACCAGCCCAGAGAAAGGAACACATAACAAAGGGCCAAGAAAAATGGGAAATAAAGACCATACAGTGGGTGACAAGTTCCCCCACTCAAGCAACTAGCCAGTGCTGTGGGCCAGAATTGATTTTCTATACGACATCAGAAAGGATTACCTCTCCCCCACAATACCGCCCAGGGGGATGGAGTGGAAATCATAATTAATTCAGGCAAATTCAATTCTGAGAGTCCGAGTGACAAATACTTTCCTTATAATATGAAGCACAGTCTCAAAACATCTTAAAAACAGTTGGTGGGAGCTATAGCAACACACTCAATGCAATAATGACGCGAAGCTACACAATAAAATGCCTGTGACCAAATAATAATTCTTCCCAGTCAGGAAAGAATATTCTTTTAAAAAATAAATTCAAACTTCAAAGAAAATGCATTTCCATTAATAATCCTGCCTCTCCTTCCCTCCTGGTGATATGGGATAGGTAGGAGTGAAGGTCAATTTAATTCCCTAACTATCTTGGTCCATTAAGCCAACAAAAATATTCTGTATTAGAAGAAAATATATTATTGTGCTTCTGATGCAAGGAACCAGGAGAGGTTGCTTCCATAGCCAATTTATGACTTAAGCCATAAGTATCTTAAAATACTGTGGCAGCCAACTATTAATTAGCCACACCAGCAGAGAATTAGTGGCACCCATAACTCAAAATAGACAATTGAAACACAATTTGTTTTCAGCTTCAGAGTCTATGCCATTGAGTGGTAGGGTCATACAGCAGAGAGAGAAGACAACTCAAAATCTAGTTCCAATCCCAGGATAATCAACCAGAGGCCTTGGGCCAATGGCTACCTCTCTGGAGGGCCCAAGTCTCCTCTCTAAAATGCCGCAGTTGACTGTACACATCTCCGTATGCTCACTCAGTTCTAATAATCTGTAACTGTGTGATGATTATAATCTTCCCAAAGGTATTCTGCTTAGAATTATATTAAAAGAGTTTCTATTCCTTGACCCTGCCAGCTAGGCAAAGGTGAACATGTGCTGGATAAAAAAGATAACACTCTGGAATTAATAGTCGGAGGTTATTCTCAAGATAGAAAATCAGAAGTGAACCGTGTGTGTGCACATATGCATGCCATACTGTACATATATCTACTTGGCCAAATACTTGTCATCTCATCATCGCAACCTAATATTGTTAAGTGCCCATTAGGGAATGCCTCTGTTTAGCTAATTATATGTGATCAGAAAGGTTGATATGAGTAGTCTTTGAAATAAGACAACTGACTCACCTTCCAGCTCCTTAGGCAAGTTCTATAACATCTCTGAACCTCAGTTTCTTCATCTAGAAAGCAGAAAGGATGATAAATACTGCCTTGCTCAAAAGATTATTATGAGATGCAAATGAGATAATCCATATAAAGTAGGCACAGTAATTGCTATAATTATTATCACTTACCACTATCACCATCATTACTACCTCTATTAATATCTCACTGGATTGTTGTAAGAGTTAAATGAGAACACATATTAAGTATTTAGCACCATTACCTGGCACACAGTAAAAGCCAATAAATGTTGTCATTATTCTTATCATCTATTACATTCATCTATGGACTATTATTGTATTATCATCATCAGATAAGCTTGTAGCACTCCTCTTGAATCCCATAGTCCTTGTTTTCCTCACAAAGATCATTTTCAGTGGAATAGTTCTAGCACTCAGAACCCTCAAACATAAACCACAAACCCCAATCAACCTAACACTTCTTGGTAACAAGGTTTGATGAGAAGACCCAAAGAGTGTAGATGGGAAGACTTATTTTCCTCCCCTGAAATTTAAGAAGACAAAACCTGATGAGTTCAGAGACCCCTCAAACTCTGACATCATACAACCTGTCATTCACTAAGATCTATGGATCACTCACAGCCCAGCGTACTCTCTCACACTGTAATGCTTGATAACGTACACACACACACACTTGAATTTAAAGGAGTAGATTTTACATACAGCTGCAAGAGCAACTTGTCGGGGAGGGATAGAAAAATCTGAACATTAACCCAATTCTGTTCTTTTTTAAAATTTTTCCATTTTTTAAATTGGAACATTATAATTATACATA
Source organism: Geosciurus inauris (assembly GCA_004024805.1). Lineage (NCBI taxonomy): Eukaryota > Metazoa > Chordata > Mammalia > Rodentia > Sciuridae > Geosciurus > Geosciurus inauris. Next base: position 61,921 of record PVHX01002255.1, read on the forward strand.
ATAATGGGATACATTCTGCTATATTCATAAATGCATGTAACATAACTGGACCATCTCATTCCTAGTCCCTGCCCTTTTCCTCCCCTTTTCCCTCCCCATATCCACCTGCTCTGTTCTACTGAGCTCTCTTCTATCATTGTTACTATAATTTTAATTAGTATATATACATGTACATATATTTATTTATTTGCAGGATTCACCATGGTATATTTGTGCATGGACAGAGCACAGTTTGGTAGATATCATTTCCAGTATTTTGCCATGCCCTCACCTCCTCCTTCCAATTTTACTCTTCATATAAAACAATGTCATTTCTGGATACCAGGTCATGGAGTCCAGTCCATGAGTTTCTCTACTAACCCTTTATATTCCACCTATGACAATGTTCAGCAACATTCAGTTCTATTTCAGTCCTTTACTAACAAAATGTCTATTTTTTTCCTGAAAGTCCAAACAGGGTGACACCATTTTGCCCACCATGGAGTGACTGTTGCAAAGTGGGATACCCTCACTCTTCAGCCAATGATCAAGGCAGTTCAACCAGCAAGTCCATCTCTGCTCCTTAGGAGCCAAAATTAAATAACAAGTAAACATTGCACGTTCGTTTGGCTGTAAACTCTGTGAGCTGTCTTTTGGGGAAAGAAGCACAAGATCTTAGAAGGATTTGTGTAAGGACTCCTGTGACAATAGAGACAACATGTGACAATAGTCAGTTTCCCAAGTTCTGTTGGTTCCCATAAGAGAGAAGAAAAGTATATTTTGAAGGTTAAGGGGGCTCCCACCTATCAGGGGGGACATAAGCAACTGTGCTTGCAGGGAACAAAGATGGCACCACAGCATCTCTGGTAGGAGCCCTCCATTCTACACACACCCTCATCTACAGTTCTGCTTCCCATCAAAAATTTCCCTTGGCTTAAAGAAGGGCATCACTGCTGACTCTGGACGTTTAAATAGCAACACATTCCAGAATCACAGGGACATTGGCAGGACACTCACCACTGCACCCTGCCACTTGCTTGCTTAATGTCTGGCAAGTGAGTCTCAAAATGAAGAACAACAATGCTAACTTTTTGTTCCTATTATTTAGTTACTTTATTAGAGTTTTTCTAACTCCTCTGCACAAAGGAAAGTGTAAGCTATAGAAAACTAAGTGGCTCTGTCATCAAAAGCCTTCACCACACTGGCACACAAACACCTGTCAGGGCAAGATGCCTCTTTATCAAGTCTTCAGACCTACCAGGAGCCAAGCACACTCTGAGCTCTCAGACTATTTTCTTCCAATGTTTTGAAGTTCCTTTCAGTTCACATGAAGGCTAACGATTTCAAAAAGATGGGGAAAGGAAAAGTTCTTTTTTTTTTTTTTTTTTTTAAGAAAAAGGAAAAGATACTGAACCGTGATTATGAAGTCCTAAAAGCCTTTTAGCTGACAGCACAGGCTTTGTTGAATAGCCTCTAAGAACCTCCACTGAGAGACAAGATTCAGCAATAAAATAGAGGCAGCACATACACAGTTTAGCATCCTTGGCCTCCCAAATTCAGGTACCCTATTTGATGCCAGGTTTCTCCCCCAATAGCTCTTTGGAACATTCAAGGTCCAGAGAGGCAACAGACCAACTGACACATAAGCTCAACTACCCCATACATCATGTGCTGCCAGCAGAGAAATTAGTTTGTATCAAACTCAGCACAATCCTGCAGTTCAAACCAGAATTTCAAAAATAGCAGCAGTGGCTTAAACCCTCAGAGTGTCCCACAGCCCATCTCCACCAGAATGCTCTATCCTCCAAGCCTGAATGAGGACCACCTAGCAATAAAAGCTGCCTTCCCAAGGAACCTGCCCTACTCGGCAGAGCTCAGACCACTCATGGGCACTTAGCACTTGGGCACTTAGAGCACTCACAGGGGATAGTGCTGGCTTAGGGAGAGCCATGGTCACAACTGAATAAACCTGCCTGCTGTAATGCCAGTAGCTGTTGCACTTCCTGCCTTCTGCCCTGAACACTGGGTTCCAGCTGTAAGAGAATAGGCATGATGAGTGGAAGAAGAAAGCACAACCAAGATTATACTAAAGAACTTCACAATCTCTTATGCGTCAAAAACACGAAACCATGGCCTGGGCAGTATGTGCAGCATTTGGCTTGGGTATGTGAAACACCAGCTTTTGAGTGAAGGAACACTCACCCCTCCTTCAGACATACCTTTTCTCTGAAACTATTACACTCAGTGAGCTTCAAGCTCTGGCTCCAGACCCATCCGTCTCACAACAGAAAGCACCTCTCAAGCTCCTTTCTGACACGAGCCCATCATTCACCATTTGCTGTTACGCAGTTTTTGCTGACAAAGCTCTATTACTAGAAAAAGCTCAGTAAGTAAAGCTGATTTGAAATAACTATATATTATACGGAGGCTGGATGAGGAAAACTGATTTGAAGTCTAGAAAATCATCATATAAAGAGGCTCTAGAAAGAACTGCTTAATTATTTAAATCCCTTCATTTCCTACAGACTGCACATCATTTGATTTATCATCAGTGTTAAATATTTGGTAATTTACTGGGGTCATCTGACAAAACAACTCCATATAGCCAGTACATATCAGACACTAATTCTTCCATGGAAATGCTTTCATCTCCCTGATTAATGTTCAAATACAGAGCTAATGCTAACAAATTGAGGTGTGTGCCAATTCAGCTCTCCAGTAAAATTGTGAAGCTAAGATCATGCCAATAGGGTAGCCTGAAGAGCAAATTGCTATGTGTTGTCCACTACTGCTAGGCAGGCTGATGGCATGGCTGGGATGGTCTCAAAGATCCTTGCACAGAGTCAAGTGAATGGAGATGACTGGCCCCAACTCAATGGGCACAGCATGTCTTACAGAGCAAGACCTGAAGAGGAGGGTACATGCCTTCCCCCGACATGCCAGGTGCAGTCTAGGCCCAACTTTCTCCTGTTGCCCCAGCTCAGAATGCCCCTTACCAACCCTCAACCTCTGAACACCTACTTGTTCTTCAAGACCCCTCTCCTGCATAAAGCTTTCCTTGATTGTCTAAGCTCAAAATGCTCTTATCAGAAGATCTGATAGATTTCAAATGCTATGGCTTGAAAACAGATACAACTTTCAAAGTGCTTATTGACAAAAACTGACCACATACGAGGTCATAAAGACCTAAAATTCCAAGAAGTAGAAAAAGTATAGATCATATTCTCTGATCACAACTCTTCAACAACTTTTATGCCAAAAGAAAATTAAAACCAAAATCCCCAAATATCTAGAAAATAAATATGCAAACATTATGTATTAGAACTTATAAGACATAATTAAAGTAGTGTTCAGAGAGAGATTCACAGCTTTAAGCACAAACAGTTCTAACAAGAAAGAATAAAAAAGCTTAAATTAGATGTGCAGCTCAGAAACAAAACAAAGGAATGAAATAAACATAAGAAAAGTAAAAGAATTGGTAGAGATAAAACAGTAATTAATAAGAGAAACAGTTGTGCTAATAAATCCAAGAGTTATTAAAAAATAATCAACTACTACTAAACCAATAATCCAGGGGGAAAAGTATAGTCAAAGTAAGAATACAAATGTATATGTAACCACAAATACAGAATAAATTAAAAGACATAGAAAATACAATTTTACTCAACCTTATTTAATATTTTGAAAACCTGGATAAACTAGTTATTTTCTGGTATAACTGAAACTAAGTCTAGAAAATATTGAAAATACAAAGAGACCATGTGCTACAAAAAATACAAAGTTATCAGAGCTAATAAACAAACCAGGCTCCACATATGCTATAGATGAATGTTACCTGTGTCTTCAAGTAATAAGTAACCAAAGTGCTATCTGAACTGTTTGTTCCAGAACATAGAGAAATATTCTACTTTTACAAGTAAGTACAGATGTTCTTCAACCTAGGATGGGCTTACATCCTGATGAATCCATCTTAAGTTGAAAATATCATAAATAAAAAATGCATTTAAGGGGCTGGGATTGTGGCTCAGTGGTAGAGCGCTCACCTCACATGCGTGAGGCACTGGGTTCGATCCTCAGCACCACATAAAATAAATTAAAATAAAGATATTGTGTCCACCTACAACTAAAAAAAATATTTAAAAAATGCATTTAATACACTGAACTTACAGAACATCTTAGCTTGGCAACACAGCACACTGCAGAGTACTAGTACCCTCGTGATCATGTAGCTGCCTGAGGGATACAGCACACGGCCACAGCCCAGCACATATCACTATGTATCCCAGTACATATCACTAACCTGAGAAAAGAATAAAATTCAAAGTATGGTTTCTACTGAATACACATCATTTTTGCACCATGGTAAAGTTCAAAATTTATAAGACTATTGTGAATTCAGGGACAAGCTACATAGCATTGTATTAGTCTGCTCAGGCTATCTTAATAAAATACTATAGACTATAAGATCACTTAAACTAGAAGTTCAAGATCAGGGTGCCTTTCGAGTTGGTTTCTGGTAAGGCTTCTTCTTGGCTTATAGATGGCTGCCTCACATAGCCTCCTCTGTTTGCACAAGATAGAGCTCTCGGGTATCTCTTCCTTGTCTTACAAGGACATTGGACCTATTGGATCAGGGACCCACACTTTTGACTCCATTTAACCTTAGTTAAATGAGGCCCTCTCCTCAAACTACAGTCACATTGGGGGTTAGAGCTTCAACATATGGACATTGGGGGGTACAATTCAGTCCATAAACAAACAGAACAAATCCTCAAAAACACAGCACAATAAAACTCCAGCCAATTACTCTCATGAAAGGCAATGCAAAAACCCAAAGCAAAACATTAGCAACAAAGAACCTAGACAACACACTAAACGAGGATGAAATCACACAAAAATTTTAAAACCTTCTCTTCACAACTAAGTAATGATATTATATCACCACTAATGTAGGATTTTTAACAGGATTTATAAGTGTCTCAATATTAAGAAATATAGCTTATCATATTAGTAGGTAAGAAATGTAGGGAAATCATATGTTCATGTGCATAAATGCCAAAAGTTCAACATTGGTTCCTAACCAGAAAAGTAAATAAAGTAATACTGCCTTTAAAAATTACAAAAATAGAATCCTTTCACTACTAGCCAATGCAATGAGAGAAGGTAAAGAAATAAGAAGCATAAAACTTACAAAGGAGAAAAATCTTTTTTTTTTTCAGAAAAAAATCATATGTCCCTCAAAAAAGCAAGTTAACTGAATAACTTTTAAAAAATTGACATTAGTAAGGTACCTGGTTATAAGATTAATATTTAAAAATCAATATTTTTACTCTTTACTATTTCTTGTGTATTCATTTTGTTTCAGTTAACTACAATTTGCAGGCCCTTTTATTTTTGCAAAGCATTTTTCAGAATCCACAGCAGTAAACATTAATTTCATTTTATAGATGCCCAAAGTAAAGCTCAAGAAAGTTAGATCAATTTTCCGTGGTCACAGAGCTAGTAAAGAGCAATGTGTGTCCTCTAGTTCAAATCCCAATATTCATTCCCTATAACAAGATGCCTTTTTCCCTCATAAGAGAGACAGATTAAATTCCATGAGTGATTCTGTCAACTCAGTTAACTCTTAAATCAACAGCAGATATTTTGTTTGTTTGTTTGTTTATTACCCTGGCTTGGCTGGCAGTCAGTTTTTATTATGCAAACATATAAGGTGCACACTTCGATAAAAAAATCTACATGTAAATATCGATACTCTGCCTTGAAAATGTATAATTCTGCTAAATTGCACTGAAAACAGAAAATTGTGCTTGGGTCCTTTCCCTGCTTCTTCTTGGACAAGTTATTTAGCTCCTCTAGGCCTCATTTTACCTAGCATAAAATGGAGCAACAGATCATATTTTATCCACCTACTTCACCAGGATTATCCTGGGGATTCAGTGAGATCATGCTATTGGAGTTCTTTATTAGAGTCCATAACCCATTACCCACCATTAGCGTTACTTTGAATATCGAACAGCAGATATCTTTTGAGGAAATATTTTCATTTAGGAGAGTAGAAACATATTCAAGGGAGAATGTAGGCAATCTCAAGAGAGAGGTCTTTGGGGGTAATGAATATACATGCAAGGGAGAATGCAGGCTATCTTCAAAGGTAGAGACAGCCCAATAGCAGATTTTAAAGGCTTGATCTGGGGGCTGGGTAGAGTGCTTGCCTAGCACGTGTGAGGCACGGGATTTGATCCTCAGCACCACATAAAAATAAATAAATAAAATAAAGGTATTGTGTCCATCTACCACTAAAAAACAAAATTTTAAAAAAGGCTTGATCTGTTTCTAATTCAGAAATTATCTATGAAAATGCACCTATTTGTTAATGGGAGGAAATGATGAATGCCATACACCGCAGTAGGAAATCATTAACTAAGCTGGTATTTGCTTTAAGATTGCAGATGGTCTGTATTCCCCCACAATTCATACCACTCTATAACCTCTTAGCACAACTAACATTTTATCAAAAGTCCTTTTTGAAGTACAGAAAAGTTGCATTTCTAAAACCTGCCATTTTGTTTCACATTAGTGAAGGTCATAAGTGAATGCACAATGTATCCTGATACCCTTGACAGTGGGCCAATTTGGCCAGAACCAGTAAACTCCCAAGATTAACAGGGAAGATTAGAGATTTATACTACATAGTTGGGTTGAAACACAGAATTTACTGTCACTTAACAATTACGCGTTGCACACCTGCCATGTATTACACACTGTGCACAATGCTAGGAAATATGGTACACAGTAAGAGACTCAAAACTTATACTCACAGGACTTAGAATACGTAGTTGAGACAACAGACATAAATATATATAAAATTGCAATTGTGATGGCTATTGTATCAGTCATCTATTCTCAGGATAATTCTGCCTAACAATACACTGAAATTCAGAGTTTTAATCTAAGCATTTATTCTTATATATCTGCAAATCAGCTACAACTTAACTGGGCTAGGTGGATTCCAAGTTGCAGGCCACAGAGCTGACTCAAATCTACTCTATTTGACTTCATGGTGAGGCCCAGTCTCAGCACTGGCAATGGCAGAAGCTTAAGAGCCAAACAAAATGTACAATGCCTCCTAAGGTCTAGGTCAGGACAGGCACATTCTCATTTCCAACTAGGTTTCACGGCCTGAGCAATTTATGTAGCCATGCCCAACATCAGTGGGTCAAGGAAATATACTCTGGTATAGAAACTGCACAGCCACAGGACAGAAGACATGGATCTAGGGAGGAGAAAAGGCTAGAACATAATGTAATCTGCCACAGCCATAAAAGATAGACAGGTGATGTTACATAAACACCAACAGAGAGGCCCGGCCTCATGAGGGAGGACAGAGAAGACTCCCCTGATCACGTGCAACTGAAATTGAAATCTTAAAGACAAGTTGGAATGACAAGGGTGAAAAGTGAGCTAAAAGACCTCTATAAAGCATGTGCAAAGTCCCAATGTGCAGAGGAGACATGACAATTTCGATGCATTTAGGGAAGAAGGGTGTGGTTGGGCAGAGAGAGAGAGAGACACGTGGTACAAGATGAGGAGAGATGAGGAGGCAGGGACCCAAATCCCATCAAGGAGTTTGCCTTCATCTTACAGCAGAAAACCATTAAAAGATTCCAAGCAAGGAAGCACTGTAATGAGATTTGCCTCTTCACAAGATCACTCTTTGCAAAACAGAGACACACAGGTGAAACAATTCGGAAGCTACTGCAGAAGTCTAGGCGAGAGATGATGATGCCTTGGACTAGGACAGCTGTTGACAGGGACAGAGAGTGGACCAAAAAGCCCACCATTTTATCAAATCATTCCTGCCAAGGTCACTGTCTTCCTACCACTAAATCCAACGGTTAGTCCAAGAAGTCATCTTGTATTTCCCCTCTGGACCATTTAATCCCTTGAAATATTCTCTCCTCTTTACACTGCTCTTTCCTCAGCTTTTGGCAAACCACAGATCTCCTGGTTTCCCCCCCACCTTCTCTGGATATTCATTCTCAGCTCATTCCTTAATTCTTCAGATCTGTCCTATAATTTCTTCTTACCCTAAACTGACCCCCAAGCCCAAGAAAATTCATCTACTCCCCATTCCCACTAATGAAGCTCTAAATACATTATGCTGATGCTTCCCATTGGGAAATTTCCCTCCAGCCCAGACTTGGTTCTCAACCGTACAGCTGTCTGCCCAGCTGCCTCCTGGACATTCCCATATGGATGTCCCAAAAGCACCTCAAATTCAATGTCCCAAATTCATCTGTCCCTCTTCCCCTAAACCCTGAAAGCCCTGAAACTTCCTATCTCCGAGACTGCTACCACCATCCAGCCAGTTGTTCCAACAAAAAAAGTCAGCTGCGATTCCTCCTATGTTCATCCCTTCACATCCACTTAACATAAATAACATCAAAACTGCCCCTAAAATGTTGTCTGAATTCATCTACTTTCCTGTCACACTACCACTGTCCCAATGTAGCCCCGTCTGGAGGGCTCCAAAGCCTCATGACTCACCTCCTAACCTGCTTCCCTACCCCATCTTCTCCATGACAACTGAAGTGATCTTACTAAAATACCATGTCACTCTCCTGCCCAAAATCCTTGAGTGGCAAGCCTTACCCTCAGAATAAAATCCAAACTTCTTCACAGAGTTTTCGAGCCCTTTTGTGATCTGGCCTCTACCTTTCTTTTTTTCTGTGACATGAATAGCCTCCTTCTCAGATGGGGATAATATCCCTTCTGTTCCTTCTCCCTGGGAGAGTCTTCAACTCCCAACACCACTTTATTTGGCAGACCCATCTGGTTAAAATATAGGTTCCATGAGGGCAGGGACCCTGGCTGCTTAGTCCACTACATTTCCCTGTCATCAGCACAGTGACTGCTCCCTAAGAGCAGTCGGTTCTGTAAGTGAATGAAAATGAGTGGACCCTTCAGGATGCCTTTCCTGACACCCTTTGCTCTTCCTGAGGTTGGGTGAGCCTTTTAGGTGTTCTCAGAGCAGCCTCGGCTTTCCCCAGGTTAGTAGTACCTTGCTACTCACTTGGCTGCACCTTCTTACCCACCTTCTCCAAATAAAATGTGAGCTCCATGAACACAGAAACTCTTTCTATTGCAGGAAGGAGCCCCAAGAGCTAGGGTGAATCAGGAATGTCCTGGCCTTGAAGGAGGTCCCTGAAGGTATGGAGCCAAAGAGATGAAATAAAGCCAGGGAAGGAAGGCCCTAAGGGGGAACGTCCAAATTGAATGAACCATGTCCAAGTAACCAGGGTACACAGAGGACATTCGTGATGAGAGAAGGCAGGGGAAGTAAGGCCAGCATCGAGGAGGAGTACAAAGATCAAAGACCAATGTCAGTCACAGAGGCCACACGATACCACATCTGCCTCTTCCCTCACTGGCTACATGGAGATGTCCTCTTTTTATACACAGATGCATATAGATGGGACGATAGCTCCATACCTTGTAAAGATGCACCAATTTCCATTAAAATCCCTTACACATTGTTTTAGAAACGATCTTGTGGGGACTTTTACCCATCACCATCTTGTTTCAAGGGGAAAGACGACATTCAAATGAAACCTGAGGTGTATGTTAATGTTTTTTATAAAAGATGGGATTTCATTAAGTTGGTCGAGTTCTTCCAAAGTTATTAAAGAACAATCTTGTAAATGTGAAATTCTAAATACTTAAGCTGAGACAGAAACCTTCCTTAATTCAGTCAATTAAATATAGTAACACGATCAGGGACAAGACAACTCTAAAGGTGAGCACAGGCAAAATCAAATATTGAAACTAAAGAAGTTAAAGGAATGGAGAGTCCCAGTTGACAGGCAAAAATACGGCCTCGTTGGACCTTCAATCTCTTGGTTATTAACAGCAGACAGTGCCACATCCGTCACCAAGCCTGAACCAAGGACCTTTGCCTGAGGTTAGCTTCCAAAGTATCCACTCAGCACATTCAGACTCTTAAATATGATGTTCCCTTCGCTATTTTTCTCCACCTGACTTGAAGCAGGTTGTAATGTTGGGAGACAGCTGCATCTTTCCAAGGTGAATGCAGGCAGCTCAGACTGGGTAACCAGTGACACACCAGCTTAAAGAGCTTCTCCCTTGTCCTGTGACCCTTAAGAGCAATGGTCTAAAAATCAAAGGGATGACAAACCATTTCCTAAATAGAGCATGCCTCTGAAGCCAGAGAATGAGGAAAGGGAGGAGAAAATAGGTAATGAAGGAAAGAAGGCCTATGCCTTGGGGGCCAAGGCAATGGCAATGACCCGGTTGCCTGTACATGAAGGACTGGGGTGTTCTTTGCCACAGCTGAAAGGGGCCCTGTGGACAAGTAATTAGAAAAAGAATAGTAATTACTACAGTACTGAGGAGGAGGCCTGCAGGACAGGGAGATTTGTTAAAGCCCATAATTCTTGCAAATGAGCAGCAGGCCTGGGTGCCGAATGTGGTGCACTCTGAGTGATGCTCAATCAGGAGGGACTGCTTGTAGTGGGGACAGCAGGGCCCTAGGAGTTGTACAGGCCTCATGTCCCCAAGAAGTGGAAGCAGAAATACAGTCTTCATGCCAGCAATTATACTCCAGGGGTTTGGCCAAAGCAGGAGGCTCCCTGAATGCAGAGCACAGCAGGGCAATCCTACAGAGTGAGGAGGACTTGATAGAAAAATGACCTTAGGAGGCCTTGAACATGTGTTTGTGAGGTGGAGATAGAAGGGCTTTCCTAGGGGAGAGGTACTATATAGGGCTAAATGATGCCTCCCCAAAATTATATGTCAAAGTCCTAACACCCAGGACTTCAGAATGGGACTATATTTGAAGATAGGTCTTGAAAGAGGTAATTAAACCAAAATGAGGTCATTAGGATAGCCCTAATCCAATATGGCTCATCTCCAATATGGAGGTTAGGAAACAGATACACAAAGACAAGGCCATGTGAGAACACAGGGAAGACAGCCACCTGCAAGCCAGGGAGACAGTCCTCAGGAGAATCAACCCTGACAACACCCTGACCTTAGACTTCAAGCCTGCAAAATTGCAAGGAAGTATTTTCTGTTGTTTAAGTCACTGGATCTGCAGTATTTTGTTACAGCAACCCTAGAAAACTAATACAAGGGTTCAGCACAGGGGAACACCAAAAACTAGGAAAACACAAGACAAAATGAGTCAGTTCACTTGGCCTTAGGAAGAGTAGCTAAGCTAGAAAAGTTACTGGAAGACCTGGAGGTTGACGTAGTTTCTACAAACACTAGTTTCAAGTAAGGGAGTGACTTGGATCTGACTGTGACTCTCCACATTGCTCTGTTGACAAGGTATGGAGGAGTAAAAAGAAGGGGATGGAAAAAACAAAGCTTAAGAGTAAGAGAAAGTTAGAACTTAGATTTGAACTTGGGATGTTGGGAGGATGGTGACACCATTAACTGAGATAAAGGAGACAAGAACAAATTTGGGGAGAAACGGATGAGCTGAGTTTGCACATAACTGGGATAGGAAGCCAGGGCAGAATCCACCCCCACCTCCCTGTTTCCCAAGAGCTGCTATCCCCTGGCAGAGATTGGGTCCACACTTATGCAAATACATCTACTTCTATTTGGAGTCCTGTATTCATATGCAGTGATTTTGTGTGTGTGTGTGTGTGTGTGTGTGTGTGTGCGTGTGTGTGTGTGTGCACGTGCACGCACAAGCATGTACACTCGTTAGTACTAGAGATTGAGCCCAGGGGAGCTTACTGAGCTACTTCTCCAGCCATTTTTACTTTTGTATTTTGAGACAGGATCTCACTAAATTGTCCAGGCTGGCCTCGAACTTGTAAATCTCCTGCCTCACCTCCACAGTTTCTGGGATTAGAGGTATGTGCCATCATGCCTGGCTCACAAGCAGTGATTTCTTTGTTTTTTTAATTAACCAAACACAATGGCACCACAACCAACTTTGCCCAAGCGTAATGGACTTCAAACAGAAATCCAATAAATAAGAATAAGACTTGAATCACACCACTCTCAGTTCAGGTCCCTTGCATCTCTTGAAACTCTAACTCCTATTTCCATTCTGGTGGGCCAGAATAGAGAATCCTCGGTGAAGCTGTCAGAACATTCTGGTGTTTGCAAACTGTGAAAGTTCAAATAAGAATCTACCTTGTGGGAAATCAGGGAGGTGGGAGGCAACTCACAGAATGTTGTGGTCTTAGGCCACTTAAGAAAAGCATAATCAAAAATCACTTTCAACACCCACACCTTCTTTCAGAAGAAGAAAAACATTTAAAAGCATTGCCTATTAAAGGAAGAAAAAAAGTTGTATAAATCATTTTATTTCATGCTCTATCATTTACTCAGCACAGGGTTCCGGTGACACCTCTTGATTAGGTTTAATTTTAAGCCAGCAAGAACACCACATACCGTATTGTCAGAGAAAGTTCCATTTCTCTCCAAGCCTGATGGGTGACTATTGTAATGTAAAACCCAGGGATTTAAATAACACAAGCAGATTCTATTATGAGGAGAAAGGTTTATATTTTGGAGTCTTTTTACTTCGAAGGAGCCCAGATACCAAACCATGAATTACCTGAAACAATGGGCTTCAATGATCAGCCCTTCCAGGGTTTCTTTAGGAAAAAGCCTACTTGACTAACAAGAAAACTCAGTGATTCAAATATCTCTCGGAAATAGTCCCAGGTTCTCAAAATTAACAATGGTTAGGAAAACTGGAAAAGGAAGGAGAGTTGGCTTCCCTGGACTGCCCAGACTCCTCACTACTCCACTTGCACCCAGGCCCTGTTCTCCCATCCCCAAGACATTGGCTCCCAACAGCTCCACTACCCTACACCCAAGCTAACCTCCAGGGAGAGCTTCCCAAGAGACCTCCAAGCTAAAGAGAATCACCTCCCCAGGAAACACAGACAGTAAGCAATTACAACTAGAGGGAGAAAACTAAGAGCTATGGTCTCTTGGGTCTTCAACTCCCTCCTGCCCCCGCCAGGACCTGCCCACGTTCACTCCTTTAGTTCCCAATGCCAAGTGCTCTCCAAAGATCCCATCAGTCATGTGGGACTCTTGCTCTGATGTCTCAGAGAATATGTGGAGTCTCTCAAGAGATATTTTTGTGCCAGGTGCTAGGCTAGCAATAAAAGAACCACAAACTAGTCTCCACCCTCAATGAGCAGAAAGTGTGTGTAAAGACAACATATAGCAATGTTGGCCCCACACTGGGTTTTACATCCTTAAGAGAGAGGCACCACCCATCATTAGGGCAGGACAGAGGATCAGGAACAACTTCCTATAGGTGAGGATCTTCCTGGAGATCATGTTTATCAAATCAATCAAATACTGACATGTCACACATGCATGCACACACAAGAATCTTACCATTCAACTGAAGAGTGAAGGGACCAGTCCTCAGGAAAAGGACAAGATAAAAAGGGAAATGGTGTTTAAGTGAGGGGCCCAAAGTATGTCCCACTCTGACCACCTCCAAGAAGGTCCAAAGCACTCGGCCCTTGGGCCAAGGTCATCTGACAGATGGTCTGCTGTAACTGCAAGTCTGACCTGGACTGCTATGGTCTGAATGCTTTTGTCTCCATCACTCCAATACAAATGCTGGATTCCTCACCCCCAGGTCTCCCCACTGGGAAGTACGGCTTCATTAATGCATTAGGACCCTTATAAAAGAGGGCCAAGGGAGACCCATTGCCCCTTCTACCATGTAAGAGTGAGAAGACAGCCATCTAAGGGGAAGCGAGACCTTACCAAACACCACATGTACTGTCACCTTGATCTTGGACTTCTCAACCTCCAAAACTGTGAGAAGTAAATTTCTGTTCTCCTCGCCTGGCCTATGGTATTTTGTCATAGCAGCCCAGACAGACTAAGACACATACCCAAGCAAGGCTGGCTTAAAAAGCAGGAATCACTCATGCCCTACTTCCTCTTTATGACCACTCATTCTGCCACCAAGCTGTCCTGCACCACTCACAGGAATCCTTGATTTCAAAGGGATTGTGGGTGACAAATCATCTAACAATGAGGAGAGATGCCAGTACAGTGGGAAGAACAAACAGTCTGCACAGCATGTTCTAACTTATATTACAAGAAACACACACAGATCAGGCACATCAGCAGCACCTGGGAAGTCATGAGAAATGCAAACTCTTGGACCCCACCTCAGACCTACTGAATCTAAAATTCAGAGCCCAAACATTTCCATTTCCAAAAATCTCCTAGGTGACACTGACAATGGTGGGATGCAGTTTGAGAACCAGTGCTCCAGGAGAGCATTACCTTGGTCACTGGAGAGATGATGATCATGCTCATGATGATGCAAATAGCAGCTGCCGCCAGTACCTACTGGGTGGTTACCACAGGCCAGACATTACGTAAGCAGCCTGCCAGCTGCCTGTCCTACGTTCTCTGAACCAGTGTTCCACCGGTAAGGAAACTGAGCCACAGAAATGGTAAGCAGTTTATACAACCTTGTAGTAATCCATGTTTGTGGAACTGAGACTTGAACCCATGGAATCCCCTTGGAGCCCAAGCTCCCAGGTACCTCTGCAGGTACACTCATAACCCCACCTCCAAACACAACCTGCTGAGCTGCTATGTGGTGATTCCAATGGGAGATTGGCATGAGAGGCTCTTGGAAATCCTGATATTGAGGAAGCATTGAACTTGGGAATCCTGACATTTCCAAACATGGTTATTTTGAGTACCATGATCATCTCTTCATGCTGTGCCCATCTCTATCATACCTTTAGCTCACCAGCACTCACTTCTGCCACTGCACAGCACATAGGGCCTCTGCAGCTTTCATCCTTACCTCTACCACATGTGGTGCTGGCCTCTGCAGGAAAGCTCTAGGTCTGAGCTGGAGATGGAGTTCCGTGGGTGAGCACTTGCCTAGCACACACAAGGCCCTGGATTTGCTCCCCAGTATAAGAAAAGCAAAAAGGAAAGGGGAGGGGGGAGGAAGGGAGAAGAAAGAAAGAAAAAGAAAAGCTCCAGCTTTGATCTACACCTCTTGATTAAACCCCACTCTGCTTTACACCAGCCTCACATCTCCAGCCAAGAACTAGAAAGCAGCCATAGGAAAGATCTCCAAGATTTGCCAAGCAGTCTGATAGCAAAACAGCTCTATCTTGGTCCATCATGGAGGAACTTGATCTGACCCCCAAAGCTAAAGGTGACCAAATCATGCCAAACTCCCTCGTGCCCAAGCCCAGGCCATTCTATTCCCAGACTGGCCACACCCACCTTCCCACTAGCTGTTAGGACCTGTGAGAGAGAGGGAAACTGAAGAATGAAGACAAAGAACAGATGTGGGCTTTGCTCTAGCTCAGAGCAGAAGGCTGTTTCAAGATGTTTTTCCTCTGACCCACCTCATGTCAATGCCTGACCCTTGCTAAACTATAGAGATTGGTGTTTGAAATGAAAAGCACACACACCACATGCAGGGCTGACTAAATTTTTTCCCTTCTGATTCAGCACTGCACTGGAGGAATTTTCACCCCCACAAAGGAAACTGTCCAACAAGTCAATTAGACACACATTTAATGAGCACCCACTATGTGTCTTGCACTGCACAGTGACAATTAAGGGGATTAAGAAGTTAAAAAAATCGTTCCTGTCCTTGCCATTTTAGAGTGCTGCCACTTCCATGGCTTTCATTTTCTCTTGCCTGGGCTTGGGTAACTGGGCAAACTACCTAAGGCCTCTTCACTCTAAGGTGGATTTTATCCCACTGCAAATGGTCATTACAAGAATCAAAAAAGACAAGAGTAGAAGAGAGCCTGGGACATAATAATATCATGAGTGGATAAGACCCCTGACCCCCTGCCTCTTTCCTTACTTGATTTTGAGAAGACAAGAATTCATATGACAGCATATAATGTGGTGTCAAGCTGGACGAGGCAGAGTTCCAGGGAGTTTGGTGCAAGGAGAACCTGACATTAGCAGAAGGGCCTGAAAGCTAGCTACGTTGAGCTGAGGTTTAAAGCCTGGACAGTGGGATAGAGAAGATGTGGAAGGGAAGGTAGAGAGCATTCTGCATAAAGAGAATGGATTTGGGACTAGGGAATAAGATGGGCCAATGAGTTGGACAGAAAGGACCAATCTGGCAGATGGTTTTGGCTCTCCCTGAGGAACAGGGCAGATGAGCAGATCCCTGAAGGGCCTAGCAGAGAAATCTGGCTTGAGCAAGAAGGCAGGAGATCAAGGACAAGGACCAAGCTCTCATCCCATGAACCTTCCCTGACATAGGAATTCCCCCAACCTAAAGACCCCCACAAGGCTACATCTGTGTCAGGCTAATTGCTCCTTTTGGGGGGACACAGGGGATCTTGGAACTCTCCACTCGATTTTCAACATCAAAGAAATTAGAAATAAACATTCAATATTTCAGGGACTGGTTTACATTAGAGTACATCAGCACAGGGAGAAAAATCATGTAGTCATTTAAAAAGATTATCATGAATACTATAGAAACACAGAAAAATGCTTTTGACATGTTAAGTGAAAAACAGCAGAACTCAAAACAATGTGGGTACCATTAGCAAGAAACTGGTTTGGTAGAGGAAGCACAGGCTCCGAACAGACGGAGCAAAGTTGTGTTACTGACTCTTCAGCTTAGGCGCTGTGAGTGCCAAGGCAGGCTACTTCCGTTTCCTTGAAGGTAAAAGGGAGGTTATAAAAAATGGCCTTACTGGCTTGCCTGGCTTACAGGGGAAGTTCAACTCCCTCACCTCCCACAAATGAAGGAGTTGAACAGGACTTGCTGAATGGAATTATGGCATTTTTTTCAACAGAATAAAAGGTGAGCTTTCAAACAGGAAGTGAGTTTTTTGAAGGAGGATGTGTTCCCAGAATGCTATAAAAGCAGAAATAAAATGATGGGATTCCAAGTGGCTTCTTACTACCACTACCTACATTTGTAAAAAAGACAAAGAGGGTGTGTCTGTCTCTATCAGACATTAAGAAGACCATAATCAGACCATTTCTCCTCTCTGGAAGTCAACTACTAAAGAGGGTACAGAGGCCAACCTCTGAGCTCATGACCACCAGCCCATGTGGGAGATCCATGGTAGCTCTGGACCACTGACATGCTAGGCCAGGACTGGTGACTCACCAAGGAAGGCCCAAAACTTCAAAGACCTCTCGGGGTATGGAAATGGATCCTTCCAGAGTGTAGAAAAGCTAGTCAAGGCCTGTCATGGATCACCAGTGCCAACAATTTAAGATGTCCTATCCACTGCCCAGGAAAAGACTGGCCCTTCTCCTGAGGGAAGACTCCCAACCTCATGCACTTTGGGGGGCAGGACTGTTCCAGTGGACAATCACTGGGCCTCTCAGGCCAAGGGCACTTACAAGGAAGGACCTGCCACACAGAGGCAAGCTCTGAGCCACACAAACCATCCAGGCACTGGGAAGGAAAGGCATCGTCCACACCATAGCTGGCACAACCACCCACCTGTTCCACATACCCCCTAATCTCTAAAAGACACCCCAGGTCCCTCTTCCTAATGATCGAAACTTCTCCAAATGCAACTCTGTTCTTCAGTGTTGTTTTTACCTTCATTGACACGGAAGCACATGCAAGGTAGTCAATCTATTCCAACAACTTGACCTTCACATGAAAGGGTTTCAGACCTGATCTTCAGACCTTGTGGACAGTAGCAGAGGAAAGGGGGAAAAACGAAAGAAGAGAAATGAACCCAAGGACCAGGAGTTTAGGGATACTGAAGATAAACCCCTTGGACTCCTCCTCCCTATTGCTCAGATTTAGCCTTGGTGCTTGGTGACAAGCCACAGCACACAACACATGACTAAGAAGAGACAAGTCCCTGAAGCCCAACACCAAGCTTTGAATCTTGTTGGAAGACAGAAGAACAGTTACACTGGTTTCTGGGCCCAGAAGCCTGCACATACACCCTGGCATTATACTAGATCCCCCACCCCACATCAACCTCCAGTTTTTCCCCTGAACACGCATGGCAGCAACTCCGCATCCCTCTGCAGAAGTCCACCACTGTTCCGTGACTCCAAGAAAAACACAGAAGTTGCTGGCTCCCCTCATCCCATCATCTTCTATTGCCCACCACTTGTCCACACACAGCCAGCCAGTACAACACCTGCCCATGACCAGAAACTAAAAGCACCACCAGATGTCATCAAAGTCATCAGAAAAGAGGTTGAAAGAAAAAGAGACAAGAAAGCCACACACTCTGGGTTCAGACTGGGCTCAGCACCCCCAAACTTCTATAAAGCAAGACCCCAGATGTTGCCAAGGCCTTTGACAAGGTGGGGGAAGAGGCAGTTAAGACAAATAACTAAAGGTATCTCAATTGATGATGCGCCCCCAGTGACTCACTGTTTCTTTATTGCAACATGCTCTCTGTAAAAGCCATTTTCCTCTCACAGGATCTGCTTGGGCAACATGTGATGTCATCATAAATCATTTCTCTCTCTCCCCCCCTTTTTTTTTCCTTTAAAATGTCAGCAGATTTCTTGGAGTTTCTAAAAAGCCAAGAGAGCCAGCACCATCTCCCAGTTTTGGCAGGGAAACCCGTTTTCTTTCCCAAGACGTCTGTCTTCACTTTTTCCCCTTGCTCTCCCATAGGAGCACTGCAGAGATAAAGCCTTGAAGAGTACAGAGAGTCACAGAAAGCATGCATGAAAAAAGCCTTCCTTTCTACCCTTTCCAAACGCAGGCTCTTTCTCTGCTCCCTTTTTTCCTCTCGTCCTATTTTGGTGCACTTCCAGGGGTAGTGAATGTATAGTGAGCACTTTTTAAACAAGGTCTAATACAATCCATGCCTCCAAGACACGGATGCCATTAATCAGAACGAAGGCTTTGTGTGAGTGAGGCCGCAGGCTGGATAGGCGCCATGGACCAATAATGCAAACAGGCCTCTACCTATCCACCCCATCCCACCCCACCCCACCCCTGTTAGGGCTTGGCATTCATTCTTCCTACCCTACCCCCTCCAAACCCTGTGCCCAACATTTCCCCAAAGACCTCCCATGAAAACTTCCTACCACAGGAATAAAAAAAAAAAGTTTCCTTTCATTCCAAGTTCATTGGACCAAAAAGAAATCATTATCATCACTTTAGCTGCAGACTCTAAAAAGGAACAGAAAAAGTCAAACCAATTCTAACCCATGAGAACTTGTAGGGCCATGGCAGAGGGGAATTGATTGTTGGCCGAGGTGTTTGTCTGATCACACTAAGCATCCTTCTTGAGGCAAATCTATCTTCTGGAAAGGATCCATGGTTAGAGATTGTGGCCACCCTGTCCCCAACATGCAATAACCATACAATGATAAAGACATGAAGATGGTGCTCGATTTCTAATGGCCTTGCTTTGTGCATTCTTGACTCCAACTGACAGTCTTCCCCACTTCTCACCCAGGCCCCCTGCCCCAGAAAAGAATCCAATTAACTAAGGACAACTTGAAGCAAAGAAATGTATCCATGAGGAAGAGTGACAACCATCCAGGTAAAGCCTTTGGGGCTATTCTGAATGCCTCTAAGCACCCTCCTACCTCTCCCTTTCAAACAAACTCTTTTGCCTGGTCTAAGATGCCTGATGTTTCACCATTAGCATAAGGATGAATCACTGGAAACATGTAGATATTTCTTGGAGATTTTGATACCCCTATCAGCCATTTATACCAAATACAAATAAGCAATAAGAACCTTAGTAAGGACAGAACAAAGAGAATGGAGCAAAGTAATATGGAACTAGGGCAGCTGAAGAATTTGTAATCTTGATGTCTGCCATAGGGCTGTTTCTAGCCTCCACAATTACCCACACACAAGTGGCTCTCCCAGGAACCACACTGTACATCCACTGGTGAGGCCACGTCCTTTGTTTGCCCCTCCTCTAACTCATCACCCTGACAGATCCCAGTTCCTTATCCTGAAGAAAGATCAAAGGTGGGAGAAACTCAGGAGGGGAAAAGAAGAGGAAGATCTGGGACAAAAAAAGAGGCACAGAAGACAGAGATCTTTGCTCTGTGCCATCTCCAGCCCTGGAAACAGTAAGTGATACAACTCAGGTACTCGGTGTGCATTTGTTGGATAAGCCAGAGACTGCCAGGGCCAATCCTACCCTGGTCAAGAAATGGCCAGAGGGGAAGTCACCCCTGGGGCAAACAAAGTGTCGGCTCCAATTTGTCTCGCCCTTCCCTGCCACTGCTCATGCTTTGCCCTTCTGCCTGAAAAGTCTTCCTCATGCTCCCCATTGGTTCAATCTGCTTCTCTTTTCAGATTCAACTCAGACATGCGCCCACTCCAGGACCTTCCTGCCACCCCCAGGATGAGGTGAGATTTTATCCTTTCACTGAGTCCTATTTACCTATTTCTACGTGGCTCCTGTCCTGGGCCATGCGTCATTTTTGCATGTCATGCCTAACACCTGACCTGGCAGACAGCAAGTACTGGTAACTGTTGATAAATCTGTCAAGTCACTGAAAGAAAAAAATCACCGACTCAACTGAATTATTTAAGTATTGGTTTTTGTTGGTTTTCTGACCTTCCTTTCCTTTTTGGAGATTTATGTCAGGGTTTCTGAAAAGCTCAAAAAGGAGAATCAAGGGAGGAGGGGATGGTTTGGAAGTGGTAGAGATCTCACGTCAAATAGGAGAAGGGTTGATTCAGTGGAGAGTGTTTTCTTCCGGTGATGAAGGAGCTTTCTGGAATCTTTCCACAGAGCTCAGTCACACCATCTGAGATGGAAAATAACAGTGAGTGGGCCGGGGGGGAGTGGGTACAGCCACATTTAGTGAAGGCCCCACCTGCAGGGGGAAATAAGCCCCAGACTTTCATCAAACTCACAAGCTGTACAGCTGTCCAGGGTCCTCTGAGGTAGCTTCAGTGGATGGAAAGAGATTGTTGATAAAGGCATGTCAATGCTTACAGAACAGCCCAGGGCTAGCAAAGCCACCAACTCCTAGAGACAGCAGGAAGCAATTGAAGGAACTCATCAAGACAAAGAAAAAAGGTATCATCAAGGCTTTTCCCACAGACCCACCCCATCCCCCTGCAACTGAGGGTTCCATCACTCCTGACCCAGGGCAAACTGAAGATGGAAGAGGAATAAAAATCTCTTCCCAAATATGGCAACAGCCCTCCAAATCCTCTCCCACCCAAGGCCTTATTACTACCTCTTGCAATCTCTCAGGCTCGCTTCTGGAAAGTTTCAAAGTCACCACCAACCAACCCTTCCTGACGCACAATGGCATTTAATAATTGCTTACGGTTCTCGCCTGGGAAGCCAGGCAAGCACCCACAATTCATTACATGTGTGACCTTTCGAGCCCTCAGCCCCCAAATGATTTTCACTCACTTTAATCTGAGTCCGATTCAAAACAGATCTGCTGTCAGCAGCCTGAATTCTGTAGCCCCATAGATGGGCAGTGCCTACGGCTAATCTTTTAGTGCCTTAATCATAAAATGCAGGACTTCCCCAGCTGTTTTCACCCAAATAGCCAGAAAACGGGGTGAGCAGGGTGTGAAAAATGATGAATTATGAACTCCAAAGTAGTATTTCATTAAGCCAGATTGAACGCTAAAACTTTAACTGTGCTCTCTGCAATTGAAAGGTCATTTTATAAAAATCCAAACTGAGAGAATCTTGAGGTCTGTGCATTTCACAGAGGAGCCCACCACCATGATGCCAGATTGGGGGAGGGGACCAAAGCCCTCATCAACTTCAACTGGTTTTTAAACCATGGCCACTTCGGATTTTTGCAATGTGATGCCAAGCGCGTTCAACAGGTCTACAAACACACTGCATTAGGCCAAATTTAGTGGGTGTTAATTGAAATCAGAGCTGCAGTCGTTACCACCGACATGTTTCTAAATACTACCCAATAAATTTTTGTCTGTTTCAGATTCTCTCTGACAGATGGCAATGAAAACCAAGAGAGGGCATGTAAAATGGTCTTCTTATGTTCCGAGTCCCACAGCATGCATACAGAAGGACATCTGCACATGGGTCTGGCCTATGTCTGCACACACAGACGTGTGTGAGGATAAACACGAGGTAGATGTGCGTGCCTTGCCCGTTTTTAGAAGGTGAGCAGGGAACATGTGCAAGGAGGCACTTGTATACTCTATTTTCCGGCAACTTCTTTTACTAATGCATGCTCCTCCAAAGAAAACAAAACAGCCCTCTCGCCATGTCACCAAAACGGCCTCATTTATAGGGAAAGAGGTTTCTGGTACAACTTCTGTGCCTCTTTCAGATGGGTCGTTCCCCATCCTTTCAGGTAAGACTTGTTTTAATTTAAGAAATAAAACTAAAATTTCCTCAGGACAGAGCATTTAAGGGTCTGCCAGAAAAAGGGCTGCAGTGCATGGAATCTGAAAGGAAGGAGGTGTCGGCCCAGGGGAAGGAGGGAAAAGTCTAGAGAAGAATCAACTTCCCTGAGTTCCTTCAGAAAAATACAGCTTCATCCTCCCAAGTAGTTCATTATTAGTCTGCATGAAAAGAAAAGAGGTGTCTTTGTACTCTCTGACTCATGACTAGCTGAAATAAAAAAGAAAGGGGAGGAGAGAGCCTGGCCTAGAGGCTCCACACAGATTGCTCTTCCATGATAAGTGGAGGACTTCCCTAGATCTCAGTAGTATTGTCTAACTTTGCCGGGGGTCTATTCCAACTGAAAATAAACACTGCCGTCAGCTTCCACAGCACTGTGCCAGGAGGAACCTTGGAGGCATACATGTTTACCAAAGACTAATGGCACCAAAGGACTCCATTTTAGCCCCAACAGTAGAATCTCATGTAGTTTCTTTTTCCCTTGACATATATCCCATCAATCTGATTATTCAAATGAGCATCAGTCAAGGAGCCCTATTGCCCCTCTTGATAAACTCGCTCCCTTCCCCTCCCTCCCTCCCAGGCTCGGTACATGCTACCCTAAACACAGCTAACAGGTGTGATCACATAACACACATAAACCATTGCACGTGCAGGCTTGCTATATGACATACCTATCCCCAGACACACCATTTGTGTGTACTCAAAAAAACACTTCTGCCAACACACACACTTTAGTGCATGCCCCTCGCACACAGGACAATAAACACATGTGCACAGTACATATGAACACACACACCAGCACCCACACACCCCTTCAGAGAAGGCAAAAGGGTACTTTGAACTTAGGAGAGGGGCCTGTCTCCCTAGCCACATAAAGCTGGAGGAAAATCAATGGATCCTGGCCTCCTCCAAAGTGTTTAGAAACATTTCTGCAGAAGAAATAACTTCTTAATGTAAAAATCATCCAGAGCAGTCCAGTCCATGCCAGCATCCTGAGACTTTCCTCCTTTCATAACTCCACACCAAGGGAGCCCCTTACAAGGTCTATGGGAAGAAAGAATCAAACCCGTTGATACACAAGTGTGTTCCACAAAGCAGCAGGTCAGTATCACCTGGGAACTTATTAGAAATGCAGAGTATCAGGCCCAACCCCAGACCTACTGAACAAGACAGTACATTTTAACAAGCTCCCTGAGAGACTGTGGATGCACTCAAGTTTGGGCAGCCCTCCTTAGAGTCTGCCCATCCTATAACCAGGACATGCCCAGCTGAGGTCACCCAGTCCTCGCAACACTAAACATCTAGCTATCTGGCTTATGCCAAAGCAGAGAGAAGAGGGTAAGGAGCCAGGCTTGGTGGTACACACCTGTAATCCCTCAGCTCAGGAGGCTGAGGCAGGAGGATCACGAGTTTAAAGCCAGCTTCAGCAATGGTGAGGTGCTAAGCAACTCAGTGAGACCATCTCTAAATAAAATACAAAATAGGGCTGTGGATGTGGCTCAGTGGTTGAGTGCCCCTGAATTCAATCCTCAGTTATGCGCCCCGCCCCTCAAAAAAAAAAAGAGAGAGTAAAGGATTATTCCTCCACTATCAGATCCACTATCTCCTCACTCCCCAGCAGGAACTTGAATTACCAACAGAGCCTCAGGTGTCCAGACCTCGCCTGCATCTCTAAACCCACCAGAAGCTCTGTGACACTAACAGTTTTCTCCCCACTAATTGTCTCATCACTTCACAACTGCTGCTTTTTTATTTCATTACGCTTCTCATCAGTCTCAGATAGGAATATAACTGAAAAAGAAATTGGAGGGGAACAATTTCAATATCTCAAAACACATGCAAATCAACACCCAGAATCCTACCTGGAGTGTTTTTATTGAGACAATTCTGTGCTTGTCGGAGAGATGACCTTATAATAAATAAATTCATATCTTGCAAAGGTAGATTTTCTCCCCACCTTATAAAGCTAATTACACCAGCACAACATAACATTTTCCTAAATGCCTGATAACCTCATCCTGTTACTCAGGAAATATTATTTTTAAATAGGTGTGATAGATACAAACTGAAACACTCGGATTTCAATTCAGCCCCAATTCCCGGATCCCCTCTCTGAGTAATTTAAGGACTTCCTACAGATAGTTTTTCATATTCTTTTAACTGACATTTTATCTTTATACAGTATCTCACAGAATGAGCACGCACTAAGACAATGACAGCCAAGAAGGCCTGTCATTTCTCATTCCGACAAAGACAGATGTCTTACACTGGCTTATGCCAATAATAGATCCAACAAAAAACAAAAGAGACTACACCTGCCGCTGATGTAAAGGCACCAATTCACATTTGTGACATTCATTTGTCAATTAACAGATTTCTTCCATTGTTGACACACGAGACTTAAAAGATGTGGGCTCGAATGTGATGAATTAAAAAAGACAGATGAGTAAGCTATGAGCTGCAAAGTAATGCTATAATGTGCTTTAGATATGAATATCAACTGACACCCCTGACAGGCCATACAAGGTTTTATTTCATTTTGCACTGTATCCAGGCTTCATACTTTGTCTTCTTTGTTCGCTTTTCATCAAGCTCCTAACATCTCATTCTGACAGCCAGAGACATTTAAGGCACTTTCGTTTCAAATGCAAGTTAGCGTACTTGATTTGTCATTAAAATGCAAAACGATTGCCTTTGCAGGTAAATGTAGGTATGCTTAAAAGGTTGGATCTGCAAAGGAAAAGCTGAAAATGGCTAGGGTTTCTTGCTTTCCCTCCTTCACTAGCCTGGCTGCCAGGCAGGGCCCTATCCAACCCGCTGGGCCAAAGGTCTGCCCAGAGAGTGCCTCAGGAGTTCCCTGCCCCAGCAGTGGCCAGGGACCTAGGCACTCAAATGAGCCAGGCCTGAGTGGAGAACAGTGCTCCCTCCCCATGAAGTATCCCACAAATCTACATGTTTACCTGTATTTGAACCATTGTAAGCACATACCAGCACTCAAGTCTGTGAAGAGGACACACGGACAGGCTTATGTCAAGAGGCTCAGAATGGTTTTTTCCATTGAACCCCAACCTGACCCTTCCTCTGCCTTCTACAGGGAGAGAGAAAACTCCAAACCCTTGGACATTCCATAGGTGATACAGGCACATGGCCAGATAGGGATGATGGGGTAAAGGACACGCTACCCAAAAATATGACATCATAGTATATGAAAAGATAGCAGAAGTCGGAAAGCCAATCTTACCTTCCCCTCTCCTTCTCCCCTAAAGCAGGCCTTAAGAACTTCATTCAAGAGGTACCCTCTATACCTCCAGAAAAGGAACATCCTTATCTTTAAGATACACAGCACAAAGGAGAATCTGAACATGCCTTGCTCAGCTCCCCCAGTGCATCACCACCAGATCACACTTTGCATCTAGTCATGCCTCTCTACACCTATCCATTTCTCCATCAAACCTAGCATTAAAAATATACACACAAGCTGGGCATGGTGGTGCACGCCTGTAATCCCAGCACTTTGGGAGGCTGAGACAGGAGAATCGCAAGTTCAAAGCCAGCCTCACCAACAGCGAGGCACTAAGCAACTCAATGAGGCCCTGCCTCTACATAAAACACAAAATAGGGCTGGGGGTGTGGCTCAGTGGTCAAGTACCCCTGGGTTCAATCCCCAGTACAAAAAAATTTAAATAAATAAATAAATAATTTAAAAAATTAAAAATTAAAGACACACACACACAGGTTTCCCTATTTTTGTTTTTGTTTTAGATCTTCCTTTCTAAACACTCCCATGTCATATGAAACTCATATTAAATAAATGTGCATGCTTTCCTCTTATTAATCCATGATTTGCTATGGGGCCTCAGCCATGAACCTAGTGATAAGAGCTTCATGGAAAGGTCTATTTTAATGACTTCATGCATTTGATATTTTCACTCTTTGGGAAATTATCTTGGCAAAACAGTGAAAACTATGAAACAACAATTTATAGGCAAAGATGTTCATCACAGCATTTCTTATTAATACCAAAGAGTAGAAAACAAGCCGGGCACGATGGCACCCACCTATAATCCCAGCAGCTCGGGAGGCTGAGGCAAGAGGATCACGAGCTCAAAGCCAGCCTCAGCAACAGCAAGGCACTAAGCAACTCACTGAGACCCTGTCTCTAAATAAAATACAAAAAAGGGCTGGGAATGTGCCTCAGTGGTTGAGTGCCCCTGAGTTCAATCCCTGGTACACACCCCCCAAAAAAGAGTAGAAAACAATACGATACATATGCTAAACAATAATAAAATGGCTGAAGTATGGCACATGTATGAAAAAAATGAAGTAATCACTGAAAAAAATCTTATCCAAGAAAACTGAACCTCATAACATTAAAAGAATGGAACAATATAAACCCTTATTTGCAGCCTAATCCAAATTCTGAAAAAATTTATTATACTCAATGTTAGAAGAGGTTTATTGTTCAGTGATAAGGTTATGGATTATGTTTTACTTCTGTCTGTATATTTTTCTATATTTCTAGTTTTTTAATAAAATTAATATATACTATTTTTATATTTAGAAGAAATTTTTAAAAGCTTGAAAAACTAATTTTAAAATGTAAAAAGTTCTTTGGCCAAACTTCCTGTTTCCTGGTATCAAGCAACCATTTGTGCTTTCTAGGCCTCAATTCCCTTTGTTAAAAGAAAGGATCTGACCAGTGTTTTTCAAAGTGTATTCTGTGGAACCCTCAGGTAACATGAGGGGTTTCTGAGTTGCTCCAAATGGCTAATTTAAATTTAACTTTTAGATTATGTTAACCATTTTCTATAACTATAATTTAAAGGCAGTATGCAACTTAGCAAGACTTTGTCTCAAAATAAAAAAAAAAAAAGGGCTGGGGTTATAGCTCAGTGGTAAAGCCTACCATATGTTAGGCCCTGGGTTCAATCCTCAGTACCACATAAAAATAAATAAATAAATAAAGGTATTATCCATCTACAACTAAAAAATATTTTTAAAATAAAATAAAAAGGGCTGGGGAAATAGCTCAGGGATTAAGCACCTCTAAGTTCAATCCCTGATTTAAAAAAAAAAATCAAGGATAAGTTTTGCTGGGCGTGGTGGCACATTGTTTTTGCTGATTCGCTTTTTATTCACTTTTTTAAAGTAAATACTAAAACATTTTTATTCTGTAATAGGCCTATATAAAAATTCATTTGACAGGGATTCTGCTATTAAAGAAATTTTGAAAACCACTGGATTAAACCAACCTAACTATAAGGCTCCTTCTGCCCAGCATAGGGTAATTCAGAAGGAATCAAGCAATGTGATAAAGGGAGACAGCGGAGTTCCCTCTTTTGCACTTTCCATGTGATGTGGGCAAGTTAATTGATAAATCTAAGCCTCACTTTATCTGTAAAAAGAGAATGCAAACCTCACAAAGTTGGGATAATTCAATAAAATAGCACAGTAAGCACTAAATACCTGTTAGTCAATGTTTTATCAGTATTACTACTTGGTAGATAGGTGAGAGAAAGGAATGACTAACGAGAGGAAGACTCCACACAGCCCAAATAGCTCACAGAAGCATCAGACTAAAACATTTTCATAAGGTCAATAACAGACATTTCTTTACTAAATTGACTAATAGAATTCTGAGCAGGCTTTCTCTGGATTACCTGGCCCATATTTAGTTCCTCATTTATTTCCTCACTTTCTCTGTCATCTCACTAGTTTAAACTCTGGGTGTACAGTCTTCTTTTAATATTAAATCAATTTCAAATCTCCACACTGCATCTTGCTGTGCACCACCTAAATGTGATTTTTATAATTATCTTCTGGGAAGAGACTCTAAGGAGCCCTTAAAAAAAAAAAAAAAAAAAGAAAGAAAAAGAAAAACTTAAGAGATTCTGTTCATTACAATTGAACCATTCAATTCAAAGCAGACCAGAAATCACAAAAAATGCAAACTTTCAGTAAAGGCAAAAAAAATCAGATGGGAAAAGCTATGGTTGCAGAAATAATCACAGGATCCTTGAAAAAAAAAACTCAGTCTATAACGATCCTTTTGATTTTGTGCCTTAGACACAAGGCCATTGTTCCTCAAACTCAAAGCAGGAAGGTAGAAGTAGTTTAGAGTTGGGCACAGTGGTGCACATATGTAGTCCAAGTTATGCAGGAGACTGAGGCAGGAGGATCGCTTGAGCCCAGGAATTCAAGGCCAGCCTGGGCAATACAGAGAGACCCTATCTCAAAAAAAAAGATAAAAAGTAGCTCCTTCTGCCTGGATGAGAATATATGTCCAAATTCTCAGTTATAAAGCAAATTGAGAGAAGGAAAAGGGGGAGTTGAGTGAGAAAATTCCTCCAGTTTGAGGTCAGCAATATAACTGAATTTTTTTTTTAACTGAGGTCACCCAAAATTATTAAAAAAGAATTTTTCTCTGGCATCTGATTTTTTTAAAATCTTGTAGCGCCTATTTAATATTCTATCCACACTATTAATAATTATACTTATTTTATTCTAATGAAGATTCTGCCTCTTCACCACCCCCTACTTTTTAAAATCTAGTTAATTTGGGAAGTGTCCTACTCTCCCTTCTTCTTGTCCAAGGGAAACCTGTCATTCAGACCCAAGACCAAGACCTTGAGATCTGTGTTCTGGCAAGAGGTAGGCCCCTCCAGAGTCTCAACTTTAAAAAACCAAATCTTTAACACACCAATGGCATAGGACCTCAAGGAAAATAATCCCAAAGATTATTCTGCTTGAAAGCAAACAAAAGAATCAAAAATGACAAACTATTTTGGGGATATCTGCTCTTCTACAACAACACCTTCTACAGAAAGAATAAAACTCTTTCACATTTCATATTTCATTTCATTTGATATTCACAACCCTACCAGGCGCGTACCATTATGCCCCATTTGGAAAATGGCAACGAATATGAAATTACTTGCTTGATGTTTCACAGATAATTTGTGATGGAATGAAGATGGTTACTCGGTACTCCGGTG
The DNA here is from genome assembly GCA_004024805.1 of Geosciurus inauris. Lineage (NCBI taxonomy): Eukaryota > Metazoa > Chordata > Mammalia > Rodentia > Sciuridae > Geosciurus > Geosciurus inauris. The sequence continues at coordinate 91,247 of PVHX01002255.1, forward strand.
CCCTCTTTCATGATCTCCTTGCTCGTCTACCAAGCCATCCTCCAGCCAGAACTCTGGTGGCTTCTTGGTCTCCAACAACGACTTTGAGCTTCAAACTAGCAAGCAGTTAGTTTCTCACTTAAAAGCAAAAAGTGAGTAATGCCTTACTTAGACTTATGTAGTTCTTCATGATTTATCATAACCTACCTACAGGGAGGCCTGAAGAGTGAGAAAATTACATGATATTCTTTGCCTATAACTGATGAGAAAATTGAGACTTGGGCTCTTAAGGGCTGTCCAGATAAACAAAAGCAACAATAGGACCAAAACATACCCAAGGTGGAACCAATGTCATAGAGGTCCATAAAGGGACAATAAAATTTAACCCAATCTAATTTTTTACAAACTTTTAAAACACAAGGATACTTCATTTTATTGCACTTCACTTTATAACACTTCATAGATATTGCATTTTTTTTACAAATTGAAGGTCTATGGCAACTGTGTGTTGTGCAAGACTATGGGCATCATTTTTCCAACAGCTCAGATGATCCTTAGCATTTCTTTGCAATAAAATAATTTTTAAATTAAAGTATGTGCTTTTTAAACATAATTTTATTACACACTTAATAGAGTACAGTATAGTGTAAATATAAATTTTTTGTACAAAGAAACAAAAAAATTCCTATGACTCATTTTATTGCCATACTTGCTTTATTGCAACTGTCTGGAACCAAATCCTCTATATCTCCAAGGTATGCCTGTACTCACTTTTATCACCTTTTGAAAAAATGATGAGGTCAAATATAAGTTGAAGAAGAAAACAAAAGACCAACATTCTTGAAGGCAGAGGGTGGATGTCCCATTTTCAGGGACCTGAAAAATAAAATCTACTTCTTCTCTGCCATGTAGTTACCAACCTACACTAGTTTGCCAGATAAGGATCGTGCAGACAGCCAGGAATTCAAATGGGGGGGAAAGGGGCAATCAAGTAGGTTATGTATAGGGGCTAAGAAGGTGGGATTGGGAGTCACTCAAATATGCATCTAGATCTTGGCTTCCCACTGATCATGCTTAGGAAAGTCACTCAACCACAGCATTTTTTCGTTCTTGTCTTTAAACTGCAAAGAATGCCTTGCTTGCCATAAGATTTAAGAAGGTAATCAGGAAAAGCTGATGAGTAAACGGGAGTCACCAGTGTATTGCCTTTTCTAATGAAAGCAATCACCATCTTTTAAAAAAACCCACTTTAGAAAATGAAAAATTCTCAAATTGAATTGCATCTTCCAAGAGAGAGGTGCCCACCACACACCCCGCCCAGGACACTCCTGAAGAGAAGTTGATTCCCATCCTGGAAAAACCTACATTTCAACTGGAGATAAAGTTCCCACCAAGGCCCTAAGGTGTTTGCAGAGCCAATAAGGCCCAAATTCTCCTAGGGAAAAATATAAGCCCAAGTGCCCACCTTGCCGAAACAAGACATCATGGGAGAGTGATAATAAATGTGATTTCTGAAAGATGAAGTTTCAAGTTTGAGTTCCTCACCTTCTGAGCAAGAGCAGGGCCAGTGTGCAGAAGGCACCGCAGGCTGTGGCATGAGTCACGGGAGAACTGCATTAGCTGTGACCCTTGTAACAGTGTAATTGCCATGTATGTGTGTCAAGGCCAATGCTCAGGCCCCACTCAGCCAGCTGGAGGTGGCTTCTCTCCTCTGCATGCTTGTCATCCATGGTGAAGGTTTGAGAAGGAGAACCCATACCCTCAAGTCCTTCCTTGGCCAACCCTCCCTAAACCACTCTGGCCTTTTTGTCCCAGCATCACCCCTGCTCCACACAACATCTGAGGGGTATATCTTCATGTGTGAGAAGACACTCTGCCCTCTAATTTCCTCTAGGACTGCAAATAACCCCAGAGGGCAGAGATCAGGGTACCCCCAACCCATTGAGGACAAACCTGATTTCCAAAGCTCTGCCATCATGCAAGCTGCCTATTCAGTCCAGAAACCTTGACCCAGTGGGTACATCCTGCCTTCCCTCCAGGTTATAGCCCAGGTTTCCATCTCTTCACAAAGTTTCCCTTGAAAATTTCCTCCCTTCTGAGAATGTCTTGGACACACAATCTACCTGATACCCCCTGCACTTTATTAGACTGCTGTCTTGTGTAGAACTCAGGAGACTCATCTGGGAGCCATCCAGGGGCTCACCTGGGTCAATACATTCATTCTGCCTGGCCAGCTGGGACCTCTCCCCTCTACATGTGGCTCCCAACATCACTAAGTCAATGAGAACAAGCTTTCCACACACAGATGGAGTCACTGTCCCTAACGGGAGAGAAATGTAAGTTTCCCAAAGTTCACTGGAAGAATGTGACCATGGCCCTGAATTGTCTTCAATAATCCCACCTTATCTCCACACTGAGTATGTGAGCTTTTGAAGGAGGAAGGGTCACATTTATAATTTTCAAGTGTAGGGGAGCCCAGCATTGAAGCCTTTGCAGAAACTCTGTCTCCCATCATCTGAAGCTACACAACAATATCTATGGATCTATAAAGTAGAGGAGGTGACTTGCAAAGAACAATGTTCCAAGTCCTGGGCCTCTAAGGTCATCAAAGCTCTGCGGAAGTCCTGCTAACCTTAGCAATTCCCACCCTTGATAATGGAATGATTAATCCATTGTCATAGCTGCATGAGCCATTGCCAGACCTTGAGGAAAGACCACTTGGCCTGGGGGCACATTGGTGGAGCAACCCAATTGCTCATGGCAGCTAGAACAGCCACAGTAGCAATCCTGCGGGCATCCTCTAAAACATTAGTGGTCCCAGGCCTGACTTCCACTCACCAGATAAAGAGGAAAAAGATAAGAAAAACTTTAAAGTATATAGTTAAATTCTCCCTCTAGTCTCTCTTCCTGGGCTTCTTGTCATGGACCAGAAAAAAATTCAGTATTCCTCAGAGGCAGGGCACTAGACAACCGGACATTCAGGAGCCACTGCCAGGCTCCTTTTTTCTACAGCCCACATCAGGCTCATCTTTCTTATTAAAGCCCAGCTGCCAAATATGAAATTAAGAGTATTCATGCTACACCCAATAGCAACTGGAGGGCTGGTTAGCTTTCTGTGATGATAGTCTGGATCAGGTGCCTGGGAAGAATTTCACAAGGGCTAACCAGGGCAGACCCACCAATCCACTGTTAGCACTGAGGAAAATGGCCTCCTACCCAGGCTCCTTCCTGGGTCCTGGATCACCTGGTACTCTTAGGAAGTGCCCAATCCTGAGACAGCAAGCTGATGCACTTAGAAAAAACAGAGAACACATCCTGAAAAATAAGTCACTGAAATCAAACTAACACCTCACTAAGCAATTCAAACATACCCTCTCAAAAACTAGCGTGTGAGTGAGCAAGTGCCCACCCACCCAGCTTCTCAGAAAGTAACAGACAACCAAAGCTTTTAACTCACCCAATCCCCTCTCATCCTGCTCCACCAACCCTGTAAATGTATTCTGAAAGGTTAAATCCACGGAGCTGGTACAGAAGAAATGCCAAAAGAAAAATCATTAGAGTTTTGGGGGAGCAAAGCCCCTCAAAATTCACATACTGAAGCCTCTAGAGGTGTGTATGTAGAAGTGAAACCGAAAAGGGTCTTGCAGAAACTGGCACCTTTGCAAACAGTATTTTATTTAAAAATATATGGAAGTGATCCCACGTAGTGTTATTTCTTTAGCAATATAGGAACAAAATAAGGCTAGCTCCAATTAGCACAACTTTAATTTTAAGATAATAAAAATGAAGTGGCTTCCTTTGTTATTCTGTTTTTCTGTTATACAACTGAGTGCTACTTAAGTGCTAATGGGAAGACCAGCAGTTAGGTTGAGACCTCAAGCAGAGACGAAAGTACTCCGAGCAGCACATTTTGGCAATGCTCAAAGCCAGTTTTCCTTCACATACTCATTAATTCATGCTCCACCCCACCCCACTCCCACTGCCTCTCAGAGGTGTCCACAGAAGGCTGCCCTCACTGGAGGTATACAACAATACCTAGAATGTATCTTTTCTGAGTAAACAAAGCTACACGTATGAATCTTCTCACCTCTCTTAGATTGTTAGCAAATTAAATCAGGCTGAATTTTCAGCCTGAAATACTAAAGCCTAAAATACTAAAGCCTCTTTCCCTCAAAGGTCCCCTACATTTACTAAAATAATTTGAGGCTTCATCAGAAAGATCATTTTGCCTGTAAACTGTAAATAATTTAAGTGACTCCTTGTATATAAATATTTTATATCCAAAATTGATTTCCAAATGAAATGCACATGAAAAATGACCATACTAAGCAGTATCCAGTGTATCCTGGTCCTGGTGTTCTCAGAGATGTCCAACATTTTAAAGCAGTTGAAAAACCAAATTCCTTGCGAAGTCACACATGATTATACACACTATGTAGAATTAAAACTGCTGCCTCTAACTCTCTTTGTGTCAGACTAGAAAGCTAGCAGGTAGAATCTTCAGGAAGAAAAAGCTAAACAAATTTTTGCTTTGCTAAACTGCTGACTTTTCAGAGGAATAACCTGGGGTAAGGATAAGGTTGAGAATGAATGCTAAAGACTTTAAAAAAAAAAAAAAAAAAAAAACAACCTGCCATATGTTGAAAGCATTGAATTTTACCCTTGGCTAAAACCAGAGTAAAAATTTAAGCACCCAGTCCTAAAAGAGTTCTGGTCACTAACCCCTACCTTGTGTCAAGAGGCAAAGGAAAAAAAAAAAAAAAAACCTGTGTCTCAAACTTGTGAGAAAAAACAGGGCTATAATGCGACCCCAAGTCTCAAAACATGTAGTTTCTCCCTGAGCAGCTTGAACAGCAGTCACACTGAAAAGGGTGAACAAAGAACAGAGACGCACGATGAACACCATTAACCAGGGCTCCAGGCAGCGCAGAATCAACTAGCTAGAAATAAATGGGCAGCGAGACCCCAATACGAACTTCCCAGGCAGCCTCAGGAGTGCGACAGCCCAGGACCCCGGGCAGCCTGAAATGTGACAAAGAAGAGAAAGTGGGCTAGACACAGGTATGCCGGAGCCCCTCCCCTGCCCTCTCCAACAACACTGGCCTCTTCCCTCCATCTCTTCCTCAGGTACCAAGGGATACAGGTATAACAAGATCAGATGGGGCTGAAGCAAGTCAAACATGCCCACCTCTTACACCAAGCCCAGAGCCCAGAACTAAGGAAAGTAGCACACACATATAACTCACAAATGTACCATCAGCCAAAGTATCACCTTGCTGATGGAAACTAAGGATGTACATACACACAAATATACACCAAAAAAAAAAAAAAAGCTTCTTTACCAGAGTAATAGCTGAGAAGAAAAAATTATAACCCTCAAGCCGTAGCAAAAGCTAAATCCTATCTCGCCTTTGCTACAGCAATCGGCTTGATGTAGCTAAATTAACAAAATGTTCCCGTGGCATTTAAATTCTCTCTTTTTCCTTTCTTTTTCCCCCTTACAAGCGGAATAGGGGGTGAAGTGTAATAAGTCAAAAGACAAAGCAACTTCAAAACAAAATCAGTTATTTGTAAACAATCCTTATGGGGATTTTTTCCCCCTCCGCTCCCCCACCCCAAGAAAAACAGCCCTGCCAGTTATAATAGAAAGCCAAGTAAAGATAAATCAATTAGCTTGCTAATTTCTCCCCTCTCATTTATTTAGCTCTGCACTGTATTTGTCGTAATTGACTACAATTATGTTAATTACTAACTCCAGTATAATTACTATATTTATTGTCATTGAGCACGCGATGTACCCACAGCAAAGCTGGCATTTGTCGGGCATCAAGAAAGCAAACTGTCGAGAGGTGATTCTCGGCAAACTGGCGGATGTGGCTTCAGCAAATGAAAGGGCAAAAGAGATTTCATGCAATGTTAGTTTGAAAGCACCGGTTCATTAAGGATATTAATTTTCTGATAACTACACATTTAAGCATGACACACTAGCACAGTATCTACAGGATTTCACAATTATTAATGCGTGACAGTTTCAAATGCTAAGTGAATCAATTAAACAGCAGCATTCACAATTTGAGAAGAGATAACTGCTTCATAACTACCTAAGACTACAATTTTCACATGACAAAAAAGAGCCATTGAGGCGCCTTCAAAACCTGACAGGTCAAGAAAGAAGTTTGAAACAAAAGCACCTTACAACCATCATCTCCCCTCTTTACTTGTCAGATCAACTTTGCTAGTGTCTCCCCAGAAACGGCATCACATGCCAGCTGCCACAAGGTGATTTTTCATGTCTTGTCAAAGAAATCTTTTATTCTATTTGCTCTGCATTAACATGTTACATTTATTGATCAAGGGCCTGTTCGGCAGCCACAGCAGGGCACTGAGCTCTCCATGCCTACAGGGCTTTGATGTCCCGGTGACATTCGAGCCCGAATAATGCACATACTAAATGGATTTAATGCAGAAATGTGTTTGGGCCTGACAGTTACATTAATAACAGCCCCTCACACTGATAAATATGCAATTGCTACTATTAAGAGTTACCCAATTATGGGGAAAATATTTCTCTACCTTATAAATAAATCCATCAAGAAAAAAAAGTTTTAACAATGGTGCATTTTCTTAAAACACTTCTGCGGCAGGAGACAGGCCATGTGGGGGTTAACACCCCCTCTTTCACTCTCCCCTCCTATTGTTTTTAATAAGTCTTGCTTTATCTCAAGAATGGTTTGGGATTTTTTTTTTTCTTTTAAACCTCTTTTGTTGGTCTTCCCTGTTGTACCCGGCTCTTATTTCTTCAGAACCAGAGAAAAAGCAGACACCCAGGAGACTGAAAAATTGGGTTCTGGGAAAAGTCAGAGGCGCTTAGGGGAGGTGGTGCAGAGGTGGGGGGCACGTGGCTGATCTCAGTAATGAAGGGTCTGGGGGAGGAGCCTTTTTATTTAAACTCTAAACAAAACCTGAACATGTGTGCATGTCTCTCTCATTTAAAACTCTAAGTGACCTTGTCTTATGGCAATGATTGGGGTGGGGGTGCAAAGGGAAAGAAAGCATCTGGGATGAGAGAGACCTTTTATTGGAAAAGTCTTGGCCAGGGAGAACTTGTAGTTATTATATTCCTACAATTATATACAGAGACCCAGCATAAAGCATAATCACTCCCTTTTCATCATCAAGGAACAGGGTACAGCTAAATCACCAATACCACAGTCCCTGAGGAGAAGAAAGCAGCTTTTCAAATAGTGTGTGCATGTGAGTCCAAACGTATGAATGCACTCACACCCCACCTCTTCTTTAGACTCAAAACTCTAGCAAGCAGTTCTCTCTCAAAGTCCACCTATTTCAAGGCTGGAACAACAAACGGTCCAGTCAGAGCAATTGCTAAGCCATTTCTCCCATGACCATGACTTTGGAACTGAGCCAAGCTTCCCAGTTCAGGAGGAGAAGGAAGAAGAGGATGCATTCTCTGGAATACTTCCTCCAAGCCTGCCCAAACTTCCAAACCAGAAAGATCTTAGAGAAACAGGAGAAAGGAGGGAAGGCGATGTATAAGACTCAGAGGCCACAAACATGGATGAGCAAGATCTACTCAAACCTTTTGCAGTGACTTCCACCAGCTTTGAGTGATTTAGCAAGAAAAAAGAAACTTCTCACACACAAGAAAATACAAGTCTGGAAGTCACTGCCCATCTCCTTGAGGAAGGAAAGCAATAATTTATACCATGAAAAGCAGTTTCAAATAACCATAGAGCTAGTCAGACCATGGGGCCATTTGGTCCTAGCTGTCCCATTTTAATCATTGGTTAGAACATGGAGGTCCAGTGAGGAGAAAGTCTGAAAGGGTTAAGGTCCCCAGCCACTCTTCCTACTCTCCACACCCTCCAAATCTCCACAGCAACCCTGATAACATGGAGGGCAGCATCACTCACATGCACAATCATGTGCACAGGACAGACAGCAGGGCAGAGGGAGAAGGTGGACAGTGAGGCCCAACGTCCAAATAGTTCAGGGAGAGAGACTTCACACAGAAAGGAATTAAAAACTCCAGGATTCTGGGGGAGTAAAATGGGTGACATGGGAAATAAAAGGCAGTATTTAAAAGTTCAGGAATTTATCATCCTGAGAGGCAAATAATGGCAGAAATAAGGAGTCAATGTTTGTTAAAAGCACTTTCTAAATTATAAGTTATAAGGATCATTATCACGAACCTCAGGAAAGCCCTGCAGCCCCTGAGCAATCTTCTCCAAGTGCCCACCACTTCCCAGCCCAGGTTTGCCCACTGTGGCTCAATACCCCACTTTCTGTGTCCAAAGGGTAGAAATCCAGGAAGTCAGGACGACTTGGGAGGGGAGGAAATGCCACAGAAACCACCTCATGGTGCATGATAACTGTCCTTTAGTGCTCTTCTCTCCCTGGCCTAGTCAACTGTTTCCTGTGTTTCTACAGTTATGGTGGTCCCTCCGCAACTGTTAGAAATCAAGAGAATTAAGGTCTTGCTGCTGAGAACTTACCTTTTACCTGCCAAGTTATTTTCCATTTCACCTTTTGATCACATGATTTGCCGGTTGCTGGATATGCTAGAATGGCCAATGACAGTCTTGGAACAACAACAACAAGAAGGAAAAAAAAGGTGTGTATATGTGTTTTAAACTGCATTGCTCAGCAGAGATAGCACATGGATTTCAACTACACAGAACCTTGCCTCATCAGAATCATTCAAGACTTATCAATGCCCAGCTGGGCACAGTGGCACACACCTGTAATCCCAGGGGCTCGGGAGGCTGAGACAGGAGGATCACGAGTCAAGGTGATCCAGCAATGGCAAGGTGCTAAGCAATTCAGTGAGACCCTGTCTCTAAATAAAATACAAAATACGGCTGTGGCTCAGTGGCCTAGTACTCCTGAGTTTGATCCCTGGTACCTCCCTCCCTCCCCCTCCAAAAAAAAAAGACTTATCAATGACCTAGAAATACACTGAGAATTCAAGAACACTTTATCTTCCAAAAGTCTCTCTTTACTACCAAAGCTCTTATCAAAGATTATTGACATGAGCTCTGATGCCTCCATACCAAATGTCAATCAACATGCTTCCCAGGTAAGATCACTAAATTTGGAGTGTGAAAATAAGTACGAACAAGGTCTTTGCCTGCAAAGACACAGTTTAGTAAAGACCACAGCCAACAGAACATGCTCTGTGAGCTGTTCTCCTAAGAGCTAAGGTAGGGCATTTTCTCTTATACCTAGCACCACTGGAATACAACCCAGTGTACCCTTCTAGCTGATGGGGATTAAAAATAAATGAAATGAATGAGGTTAGCCTATGGAATATTAGGATTAGCTGGAAAATTTAAGTATCTGTATCCATTAGGATAGGCTAGGCAGTGCTGAATTAACAAATAACCCCCAAAATTTATAACATAGATTTATTTCTCAAAGTCTATGTCCAAAATAGATCAGCAGAGGGATCTGCTTGTCTATAGTTAAAATCCAAGACTGATGATGATAGCAGTGGAAGAGAAAGTAGCAAGCTGTGCATTGGTTCTTAAAAATTTCTTGGGGCTGGGATTGTAGCTCAGCGGTAGAGCGCTTGCCTTGCAGGCGTGAGGCCCTGGGTTCGATCCTCAGCACCACATACAAAGCAATAAAATAAAGACATTGTGTCCATCTACAACTAAAAAAAAAATTAAAAAAAAAAATTTCTGCTAAGCAGTCATACCAAAGAGTACAGAGAGATGCAAACACGTATGTGTTAAAAGAGAAGAAATCTTCAATATCTGCGAAGAGACCCAATGATTACTAGAAAATAAAGTTGGTCAAACCTGGACTCTCAGCCTCACTAGCATCATGTTCTAACTACTAACAATAGCTATGCTTATTGAAGACCTACTATGTCTCAGGTGACTTTATAGGCACATTACATACAGCACTTAACATCTCAGCAATTAGACCAAGACCAGTAAAACACCAAAGTGGTATAAGCAAGATTTCAAGCCAGGATGGTCTAACCTCAAAGTCTTGGTTCTTTCCATTACACTGCTCATCTTCCCAACTGACCAAGTTAACAGGCATATTCAATCCAGTAGTTCATAACATAGACAAAGAACGTGTGGTTGTCCACAAATATATGAAAAAATATCTCTAACAATCAGGGAAATGCAATATATTAAAATTTCATCTCATTTCAGTCAGAATGACAATTTTCAAGAATACAAACAAAAATAAATCTGGCAAGGATGTGGAGAAAAGGCTACACTCTTACATTGTTAATGGAAACACAAATTAGTACAACCACTCTGGAAAGCACTATGGAAATTCCTCGAAAAACCAGAACCACCATCTGACCCAGCTATCTTACTCCTCAGTATTTATTCCAAAGAATTAAAATCAGCTAGTTATGTAGCCGTATCTCTGTTTATAGCAGCACAATTCACAATAGCCAAGTTATGGAACCAACCCAGATGCCTGTCAACAGATGAATAAAGAAAATGTGGTATATATACACAATGGAGTTTTACTCAACCATAAACAATGAAAATATGGTGTTTTCTGGTAAATAGATGGAACTGGAGAATATCATGCTAAGTAAAACAAGCCAGATTCCTAATGTCAAGGGTCAGGTGTTCTCTCTCATACACAGAAGCTAGACAAAAATAAGAGGGGAAAAGAGACCAAGGAATCCCATGAAAATAGAAGGGAGATGAGTGGAGCAAAGGAAGGTGATTGAGGGGAAAGGAGGAGGGACTAGAAAAAGGAGGAATGGTGGAATCAATTTGACTCAATTATCGTATATACATATATGAATATACCATAGTGAATTTTGCCTTTATGTATTTCTATAAAGCACTAATCTTAAAAAGCTATAAATAAATAGAAAAAAGACTGGTAGAGTAGAGGAAAGGAAACATAAGGAGAGAAGAGGGAAAAGAAAGTGAAAGTACTACAGACTGAGTTGAAGCAAATTATATTCCGTGCTTGTATGATTATGTCAAAATGAACCCCAATATTATGCATAACTAAAATGCACTAATAAAAACAGTAATAGGGAGGAAAAAGAGTGTGTCCTTAAAGAAGCTGTGATGGTATGCCAGGTGTCCCCTTCCCTGCATGCAGACATGAGGAGAGGGCAAACCCTCTGATCTTTACTGGAACTGCACAAATCCCCCAGTCCTTTCCCCTCATCCTGGCCAAAGCCGGGGAAGCAACAAGCAAGCTCCCACCTAAGAAATTTTCTCCTAAGCAATTCCCCATCCAGTGCATTTATCAGTGATGCTAAATAAGATGCGACTGCAAATAATTTAATTTTTAAAACGTAAGCTTCCTATTGCCATAGATCAATTAAACCCTCTCACTTTTATTGCCAGATTGACATGGGCATATTTATCACTGCCACAGGAGCTCTGCTCTGCCCGCTGTGTTCAACAAGCTAAGCAGGCAACACATTCAAAGCATTCAGGGCCCTAGAAGAAGAGGAATGGGACCACCAGAGGGGATTTTGCCCCTCTGGGAGAGGGGCAAAACAGGGAGAGGGAAAACTGAAGTTGGAGCAATTTATTAAAAAGCTCTCTTTGGAGCCGGGTGCGGTGGCGCAAGCCTATAATCCCAGCACTTAGGGAGGCTGAGACAGGAGAATTGCAAGTTCAAAGCCAGCCTCAGCAAAAGCGAGGCGCTAAGCAGCTCAGTGAGACCCTGTCTCTACATAAAACACAAAATGGGCTGGGGATGTGGGTCAGTGGTCGAGTGCCCCCCGAGTTCAATCTGCAGTACCCAAAAAAAAAAAGCTCTCTTTGGGCTAAACATGGGGGTGCACTCCTGTAATCTCAGCCATTTGGGAGACTGAGGCAGAAGGAATGCAAATTCAAGGCCAGCCTGGGCAACTTAGTGAGATCCTGCCTCAAAACAAAATTTAAAAGGGAATGGAGGTGTGGCTCAGTGATTGAGTACCACTGGGTTCACTCCCTAGGAGTGGGTGGGGAGGACTCTCTTTGCCTTGAGCAAATCAAGGAACCAATATAAGCTAAAGCAAAGGATTCTGTTTGCTCATCTGCAAAGTAAAAGCAAAATATGAAGAAGCTCAAAGAATTCAAGCCAGTGGACATTCATACACTTTTGGTAGCAGAAACTGGCATAACTTCTCTCGAGGGAAATCTGACACGTGTACAAAAGCCCCCCTGACAATTTTGTCTCTAGGAATTTGTCCAAAGCAACCAAGACATACTCATCAATGAGTATTCCAAGGGTATTTACAATAGAGTTATTTATAACAGTAAAACTCTAGAAACAATCTAAATATCCAACACTAAGAAATAACTTAGATATCATTAAAAATTGTGAGCAGTATGTATCAAGATGGGAAAATGCTTCCAACAGTGTGAACAAGCACATCAATTTTTTTAAAGGCATTAAAAAAGACTCAGAGGGTATCACAATTTTAACAATGGTGATTTCTGGCTGGTAAAATTATCAGTGATTTGAAAAGACAACTGTTTTCTCCATAACTTTCTAAATTTTCAAATATTTCTATATTGATTATTGCTTTTACATAAGAAAAATTGTCTTCAAAATAAAGATCTTAAATATAATTTCATGCAGATGTAGACATTAGATCATGATCATTCATGCATTCAAATTCAAGGGCAAAAGGTCACTCCTCCTGCATGTAACCTAATTAACTCCCTAAATCCTCTATCCTCATTTCAGGATGGATAGCAAGGCCTTGACTCGGAATTTTGTCCAAAGAGCTTGTCCCAGTCACTGTAGCTGACCTCGTTCTCACCCAATCACAACAGGAAGAATCAGATTCAGGCTGAAATAGCAGAGGAGAAGGATGCTTAGACCTTTAAAGGGAGACCAAGTTTTTATTTGGGCCCATTTTCTTGCTTCCCTTTCCAACTTCCAACCTGACAGGGCACACACTGATACCAGTGACTTTAATTCCTCCAAGACAAAGTCATCTAAACAATACAACTTGAAATTTATGACCTCCTGCGTGGGGAGGTAACCAGTTTATTATTGGACAACCCAACTGATAGAGAGGTGAATTCCTCATAGTTAATGCAGAAGACTCTGAGATGTAATAGGAAAGAAGAAAAATCATATGGTAATTTCAAACAAAAGTTCTGAGCTTATGAATCCATAACTACTCTTCCTGTTGACATGAGCAGGTAGCCATAGATGATCAGCAGAACTAACACTTTTACAAATGAGATCAATATTAAGGATAGTATATGGCTAAGAATGAATAACAAGACAACAAAGAAGGATGGTCCTAATATAAGTAGTTTGGGGCCTGGTGGTGAACTAAATACAAATGTGGCCATATAAGAAGAAATTCACCTGAACAGAACAATAACAAACAAGGCATTTAAGTAAGTCACTAAAAACCACCCAAAGAAAAGCCCTACATCTAATTCTTCACTAGTGAATTCTACCAAACATTAGAGAGTTAACATCAACTATTCTTGGATTTCCTCAAATAATAGTATAGGAAGAACACTTCCAAACTCATTTTACAAAGCAAGCATTAGTTACTCTTCTACCAAAGCCAGACAAGGACACAAGAAAAGAAAATTAAAGGCCAATATCACTGATGAACACAGATGCAAAATTTTCAACAATTCTAGAAAATCAAATTCAACAAAACATTAAAACTAGGCCCAGAAGCTCATGCCTATAATCCCAGCTACCTGGGAGGCAGAGACAGGAGAATCACAAGTTCAAATCCAGCCTGGACAACTCAGTGAGACCCTGTCTCGAAAACAGAAAATTTAAAAAGGGTCATGGATATAGCTCAGGGCAGAGTACTCCTGGATTCAATCCCCAGCACCACAAAAATAAACAAATAAAAATAAAAAACCCAACACACTAAAAAGATCATATACCATGGGACACAAGGATGGGTTCAATATACACAAATCAATAAATGTGGCACACCACATTAAGAGAATAAAGGATAAAAATTATATGATCATCTCAACAGATGCAGGAAAAGTATTCAACAAAATTCAGCATCCTTTCATGATAAAAACTCTCAACAAATTAGGTGCAGAAGGAATGTACTTCAACATCATAAAGGCCACAGCAAGCATCACACTCAATGGTGATAAACTGAAAGTTTTTCCTCTAAGATCAGGAATAAAACAAGGATGCCCACTCTTATTATTGTCTTTTAGTGTAGTACTAAAAATCCCAACCAGAACAATAGGTAAGAAATAAAAAACATTCAGATCAAAAAGGAAAAAGTAAAATTGTCTGTTTGTTGATGTCATTATCATGTACATAGAAAACCATAGAGATTCTCCCCAAAAAAAGTACAACTAATCAACTTAGTAAAATTGCAGGATCAAGACACAAAAACCAGTTGGACTTCTGCAAACCAACAAACAAAAAACTATCCAAAAGAGAAACTGAGAAAATAATCCCATTTATGACAGAATCAAAGATAAAATACTTAGAAATAAATGTAACCAAGGAAGTAAAAATAGATATTGAAAATTATGAAACACTGAGAAAAGAAATCAAAGAAGGCACAAATAAATGAGAAGCTATCACATGTTCATGGATTGAAAAACTTCATGTTGTTAAAAGGTCCTCACTACCTAATGTGATCGACAGATTCAATGCAATCCCTATCAAAATTCCAATGGCATTTTTTTCACAAAAATTTGTATGACCACAAAAGACCCCATATAGCCAAAGCAATCTTAAGCAAAAAGAACAATGCTGAATACTTCATACTACCTAATTTCAAAACATACTACAAAGCAAAACAATAGAGTACTGGCACAAAACAGACACATAGACCAATGAACACAATACAGAGCCCAAACATAAATTTGTGCATTTATAGTCAATCTTCAACAAAGGCACCAAGAAACACAAAGGAAAAAAGACAGTCTCTTCAATGAATGGTGCTGGGAAAATGAGATATCCACATGTAGAAGAATGAAATTAGACCTTTATCTTTTATTATATACAAAAAAAAAGTCAAAATGAATTAAAGACTTCCATGTAAGACTTAAAACTATAAAACCATTAGAAGAAAACAGAGAAATCGTGTCTTGACATTGCTTTGGGTGATGACTTTTTCAATATGACACCAATAGCACAGGCAAAAAAAGCAAAAATAAAAAGGATTATGGCAGGGCTGGGGTTATGGCGCAGTGGTAGCATGCTTGCCTAGCATGCGGGAGGCACTGGGTTCAATCCTCAGCACCACATAAAAATAAAATAAAGATATTCTGTCCACCCACAACTAAAAAAAAATAAATATTGAAAAAAAAAAGTATTGTGGCAAGCTAAAAAGCTTTTGCACTGCAAAGGAAACATCATCAGAGTAAAGAAACAACCTATGCAATGGTAAAAATATTTGCAAACCATATGTGTTAGTCAGTTTTGCATTACTATAACAAAATACCTGAGATAATCGACTTAAAAAGAGGAAAGGTTTATTCTGGCTCAGTTTTGAGTAGTCCATGGTCAGTTGGCCCTGTTGCTTCTGGGCCTGTAGTGAGGCAGTACCTCATGGCAGGAGCATATGACAGAAAAGGCCTATTCACCTCAAAAAAAAGAGACTAACACCTCACAATCCCCTTCAAGGATACACCCCAATGACCTAAGACCTCCCACTAGGTTCCACCTCTAAGGGTTTCACCACCTCCCAATAGCACCACAGAGCTGGGGACAAAGCCTCTAACACCTAGACCTTTAGAAGACACTTATCCAAACTGTATCACCATACATCTAAAAGGTTAATATCCAAAATACATAAGGAACTCAATCCAATGGCAAGAAAAGAAATAGCCTCATTTTAAAATGAACAAAGGTCCTGAATGGACACTTCTCAAAAGAAAACGTATAACCAGATGTGATAGCACACACCAGAAATCCCAGCAACTGAGGGCACTGAGGCAGGAAGATCACAAGTTCAAGTCCAGCCTCAGCAATTCAGTGAGATCTTCAGCAACTTAGCAAAGATTCCGTCTCAAAATAAAAACTAAAAAAGACTGGGGAGTCTGGGGTTGTGGCTCAGTGGTACGGCACTTGCCTAGCACATATGAGGCACTGGGTTCGATTCTCAGCACAGTATATAAATAAATAAATAAAAATAAAGGTTCATCCACAACTACAAAAAAGGAAAGGAAAAAAAAAAAAAAAAGGCCGGGGATGAGACTCCGTGGAAAAGTACCCCTGGGTTCAATCCCCAGTACCAAAAGAAGAAGGAAAAGTAGCCAGTAGATACAAGGTGAAAAAATCACTCTTCATCAGGGAAATACCAATCTAAATAACAATGAGATATCATCTCTCGCCTGTTAGAATGGCTGTTATCAAAAAAATAAAAGAACAAGTGCTGACTAGGATATGGAGAAAAGGAAACCTTTACACACTGTTGGTGGGAATGTAAACTGAGATAGCCATTGTGGAAAACAGAATAGAGGTTCTTCAAAACATTAAAAATAGGACTATCATATGACCCAGAAATCCCACTCCTGGGAATAAATCAAATGAAATTAAATCATCATGTCCAAGATCCCTCTGCACTCCATGTTCACTGTAGCACTGCTCATAATAGCCAAGATGCAGAATCAACCTGCATCCACTGACAAGTGAATGGATTAGAAAAAGAAAAAGTGGTACTGATACACACAATGGAATATTACTCGCCATAAAAAAAGAAGGAAATCCTGTCATTTACAACAAAATGGATGAACCTGGAGGACATTATGCTAAGTGAAATAAAACAGGCACAGAAAGACAAATGCCAGGACATCTCATTTACATATGGAAACTAAAAAGTCAAACTCACAGAAACAAAGAATAGAATAGTGGTTGCCAAGAGCTAGTGGGTAGGGGAAATGAAGAGATGTTGGTCAAAAAGAAAAAAATGCAGTCATGCAAGATGAATAAGTTGTAGAGAAGAACTCTTCACCATATTTAAAAATATACTCAAAATGAGCCAGGCGTGGTGGCGCATTCCTGTAATCCCAGCACTTAGGGAAGCTGAGACAGGAGAATCGTGAGTTCAAAGCCAGCCTCAGCAATGGCGAGGCGCTAAGCAACTCAGTGAGACCCTGTCTCAACATAAAACACAAAATAGGGCTGGGGATGTGGCTCAGTGGTCAAGTGCCCCTGAGTTCAATCTCTAGTACCAAAATATATATACTCAAAATGGATTAAACACTTACATACAACAGACAGTATGTTGGCTATAGTTAATGTTGTAGTATATATTTGAACTTTGCTAAGATAATAGATCTTCAATGTTTTCACCATTAGAAAAGGGCAGCTATGTGAAGTGACACATATGTAAATTAGCTTAAATCTAGCAACTATATCACTAAGTTTATGACTATGAAAACATCTGATTGTAGACCATGAATATGTACAATTTTTAATTGTCAGTTACGCCTCAATAGAGTTGGAAAAAAGAAATTCACATGTTAATATCTGTTTGGACTATCTCTAGACTATTACCCCCAAATTAAGTAACAATAGTGAAAAGTTCAGAGTTAAAGTAGGAGGCTGAAGGACACAGGTGTGGAGGAGACTCTTGTCTCCCACTTTGCATGTTTGCTCCTTGTAAAGGTTCTGCACTATTCAAAAAGTGAATAAACTATTCAAAAAGTGAATAAATAGAACCCCTTGCCTAAAAACAAACTGTGGCCTAATACACAAATAGACTGCAACTCATATTGCAACCCAGGGAAGAATTTTATTGCTCCTTTTTCGGTAATACTCTGACATGATTTTGGATGTCAAAAGGAAGGCTGCAGAGATGTTCTTAAAAGGAGAGGAGAGGGTTAATTTTTCTGTATATAATAAAATGAAGAGAGTTGTGTGTTTCTGAGGGCAGCTCTGGAAATACAGTAAATAACATCAGAGAGAAAGGTACCTGGTCACATGCAGAAGGCCAAACCCTAAATGAAAAGAGCTGTCAGGAAGTACCCAAAAGATTCCTGGGAACAGTGCTATCCCAAATGTGTCTCCTGCTGTATGCTACAGTGTCCACCACCAGTCCCCTCACATGCACACCTTGAGCTGGCATAATACATAATAACATGGTGTTGGGCTTCAAAGGAAAGGGGGTATCCTTGGCAGGCTATCAAGAGGGAGAACCACAGACAAGAAATCAAGAGATAATCAGAACTGATGATACAGCAAATCTGGGTGCAGCTCAGATTGACTAGGAAATGTGCTCCCTTTTATCCCATGATCATGGGGTGGGGGTTCCCTAGGGGGAAACGTTCTACAGAATATGGGATGCAGATTCCAAGTGTTTCGTTTGGATATGATGATCCCTGAAGCCTAGCAGGATTGGGTCATTTATTAAGCACCCACTCATTGGAAAGCAATTGATGATCTCCTGTCTCTTCCCTATTCTCTGTTCTCCCCTCTTCCTCACTTATTCTTTTTAAAGGGAAGAGTTAAGCATCTAAAACATCTTAGATTCTGATCTAGCTGAAGGCAAAGACAGACTGAAGTCTCAGTACATTCACATCTTCCTCCAATACCCATGAGGAATAGTGCCACCTGCCCTTGCCCCACAGGTTGGTAAATAAAAAGGGGTAAAGATGATCCCACCCAAGCATATCTAAGTCAAGTCAGTGTGCTTCTCTCCACTCTGGCCTGTAACTCCCTCCTAAACATAAACTCTTCCTGAACCTTAGGCCTCACCCCTCCATTGTGCAATGTTGTTCAAACCCAGCTACAGCCCAGTGTAGAGAGCACACACTGACAAGAACAGCTCCTGAGCACATGTAATACAGCCTCAAATTCAGCACTACAGAAAATTCTCTCCTCTCAACAAAGGAGAATATGTCTTTACTATCCTTCCACTTCCACTTTATAGACCTCCCCCTTGCTAACTTTTCCTGTCTCCAAGATCCACCTTTTCCTGTGCTGAGGATAGATCCAGCCCTGCTGAGTCAAGAGTCCCTTCTCTCCAAATGCACACACCTTCCAAGGTCCAGTCTCTTCTCTGCCAAAGGCAGGCAGGGCCCCAGGCATGACAAAGATGTCTATCTCTTCAGATCTGATAGCCCAGTCCCATGACCTGTTTCCACTGACACTCTCTCCCAGGGGCCAGCCTCCCCAGAAGCACATCTGGGCTTCCTCTAGTCATTCACAAGACAACCAGAGCCCCAAGTAATGATGTCCTGAGGCCCTGGAGGCCAGTGAAACAAAAGGCATTCCTGCCTCAGCAAAGGAACCCTTAGTCTGAACCCAGGCAGGGGAGCTATTCAGAGTGCACACATGCCAAGGTTCACACAAGTGTCAGACACATTCCACTCTGGGATGAACACTCTGTCCTTTCTTTGGGTACCGGGACCAGAAAACATCCTACATTTCTCTAGGGTCTGCATTTATTTGTTTGGCTTCCTCTGGTCCCCTTCAGTGTCCACATCTCTCCAGAGACGTGCATCCCCTTGGGAGTCAGGGAAAGAACACATAGTGGCCGTGCTCCTCCCACCACCTTCCTCTGAACAATCCCTTCCTAGAAACAACACTGGGTGGAGCTAAGTGCTCCAGGGCACCAGCTAGAACCCTGCTCATATAGCTCACATTCTCCTCTGCCTACTGCTGCCTTAGTGCCCTGATTTTTGTCCATTTCCCCCAAATTCTTAACTCCTAAGTATCCTGACTCATAATTTGGGAGCGAAAAGAATCCAAGGGTGGAAGCAGGAAAGTGTCCAAGCTCCAGAATGGGATTCAGGCTCCTCGCCTCTCCTTCTGCCCCAAGAGTTTGTCCCAGACAGAGGACAACACAGAACTCAACGATGGCACTTAGGGGGAAAGTCCTGAGTAGAACCAGCGTAACAGGAAAAGCCACCAGCCTGACCTTGCTCATGTATTCCACTGATATATGCCTTTTAAGTAGTGCCTACTCCCCCAGCCCCCAAACCCCCCATCATAAGCCATAACCTTAATGAAATAATTGAAAAATGAAATAACTGTATTCTCCATTAAAATAACATACAAGATCACACTTACCTTTTGCCAAGATTGGAAGAGTTGTTAGAGGATTTCCTTCCCTCCCACCCACCCCATGCCAACAGTGTTTGATTCCTTTGAAACACCATCTGGGAGAAATCATAATCACAAATATTTAAAGCTCCAATTCATAAAAAGTAAAAGAAAGAAAACATACACATGCACAAGACCTACCTGTGATTTGGCAAATGCCTAGGGAGACAGAGTTATCCAACAAAGCACACCTGAATGTCCCCAAAACTCTTGTTAGCTCCATCTTATTCCTTCCCTAAGAGTATTCTGACTCATCTACATAGGCGGCAGTGAGGAAGGGAAAGAACAAAGTGACAGTGTGATGGCCTCCCATGGAAACTCAGGTGACATGGCTGATGCTCCTACACTCCATGCTCCTCCAGCGGCACAAAAAGGCAAGCCAACAAATCATTTGAAGTGGAGTCAAACTTTTGGGTTGTGATTCAACGTGGCTCAGGACCCCACACTAAATAAAAGAACACTCTACACAGAGCTGGAATCTTTGACTTTCATCTGCCAGCCCACGAGTACCCAGAGGGACAGGGCCTCCCAGGCCCCGCCTGCACTCTGTGAAGGTTACATACCTCAGAAGGTTGAAGCTCAAATCCAGCCTCTTTGCAAAATGTCCACAGTCCCTGCCAAGGTGTTCTGGAATTTCTCTGCAGTCCTGGCCTATGTAGGACACCTGGAAATTAAATGGAACAGAAACAATGTGGCAAACGGAAATTACCCAGCTGCTCACAACCCTGAGTCATTGATCCAATGATTGCTTCCGCAACTTTAAAAGGCATGCTCCTCACACACAAAAAGGCTACACTGTGACTGTTTTCCTGATCAAATCAGCTTCAGGGGCTTCAGGGACTCTGCCAACAGCTCCCCTTTCCTGATACAGCTCGTGTGATGGAGACTAATCCTGGCACAATGGAAATTAGACTAAAATTGGCCAAATTCAGGTGTCCAAAAGAAACCTCAATGTTAGAGCACACTGATACAATCCTAACAATCAGCCTCTCACTCAGGGGTCTTTCCAACAGCTGCCCCTCTGGCTCTCCTTCTCTCTCCCCTACACTGCCCCCCCCCCCATCACTCTGTAATACACATGTCCTCAAAAAAGGACATAGCAGATGTGCTAACTGGCATTCAACCCCAGAGGTACTGGAACAAATAGAATTGGTTAAGAAAAACCTCCCCAGACTGACAATTCCATCCCATCACCATTGGTATAAAATGCCCTCCACTCTCCAAACAATGCTGAACAGGTGACAAGGTAATGACATGTGGCTAGAGTTTCCAAGTCTCCCTCTTCCAGGGAGCCTCTTGCAATCAACCCCATTCAGCTGACAGAGCTGCCTCCTTAGGCATTTATTTTATTTTACTTATTCATTTTAAATGCCTGGCAAGTGCTCAAATAGTATATGACTGAACTGAAATTCAGAACTTCCAACTGTGAGAACGTCTATTGACTTATTCATTACCCCAAATGCCCAGTTTTGGGAACGCATTTTAAAGATATCTCACAGTTGGTATTCTGGTCACAGGACTGACAACTATTTCCAAAACTAGAAAAACGAGCCTATACGTCAGAGATGGCCAATGGGCCACAAAACATGATACATTCCCAAAGTACACCACCTTCAACTCCCAGGTGGAAATTCAGGCCTCTTATAGCTACAGCCTTGATCCTGTCTCCCTATAAACATACATTCTGTGCATATAGATGAACATGTCTTGGAATGATTGGGGTGTACAAAAATATGGTGGCCATCTTACATCCTCAGAACCTAGGTTGAACCACATGCATTACCAACATCCAACTATTAGCACTATGAAACAGAACCTTCATATGGTTCAACCTAATACAAACCACAGTACACCCTCGCGCCTTCCACATTTCAAGTTCTCACTCACCCCTCTCCTAAGCAATAGGAGTGAACCACTGACAATACAATAACCTATATTCACTCTCTGTTCATTCTCCTTCAGTAACTTCATTCGAGGAAGAAAGAAAATGGAGAGATTGCACAGAAAAATAGCTGACTGAAATAATATGAGTCAGAAAGGTACAAGCTAAACAATTAAGGGCTCTAGGTTCAATCTAGCAATCTCTACCCTTTCCACATCAGGCCCCTCCTTACTTCATAGATCCTTGTGTAATAACTTAAGTTCTGAGATGAGAAATCATACACCAAGGAGAGATCGGTGATATAAGGTTCAAATCAATCTAGGGATTTTGGTCTTCCTTAAGAGGTTGACTTAGTCAGCAGATTCTTGTGCATTCCAAGTTTGCATTTATGCCCATACCTATGGGGCTCACCCAAAAACTCATCCCACTCAGCCCAGTCTGCACCACAGCTTGTATATGTCATCAACACTCAAGACTTACTAAGTTAGAAAAGCTGAGACTTGAATAGAGATGCCGAGCTTTTTCCTTATAGATTAGCCAAGGACTAAATCCAGTAGGGACCCAGCTTATCAAAACCTTTGTCTTTTATACAAGAAAATTAAGACTCCAAAATCCTGAGCAACATGAAACAGCTTTTTAGTGACAAAGCCTAGACCAAGTTCTGCACCATGAATAAGCACTTCGAACTTGGGGAGTCCTTACAAATCCAATGTGGATGTAAGTGTTCTTGATCAACAAGTACCAATGGTGCCTCTATCATGATGTTTTGGCTTCAAAATGAATCTTCCTGCCTGAGAGGACCATGCTGAAAGTCCAAGAAGAATGCCAGAGCCTGGGCAAAGACAGGAATACTTGCTCCCCTTTTTTCTTCCCCTTCAGAGGAAACAGCAGAACCAAGGACAGTTGTCATCACGAAGCACGTGGATCACAAGTCTAACAGTTTCATCATCTTGTTTTATTATATGGTCCTCACAGCAGAACTTCCCAGGAAAACAAAGCAAAACACAACTTGTTCCCATTTTGTAAAGATGAAGATCAAGTCTCCAAAATTTAACACGAGAACCAACTTGATAAGCCAGGCTTGGACTTCTCCTGTAGTTAGCTGGCAGCTTTTAGAGATTCAGCTAAGCCAAACAGGCTGAAGGGCTCAAATCAGCTGGAAAAAAGCTGAACAGCAGCAAGCAGTCACTGCTGAGCATTGAAACCAATGACTAGAAGAGAGACTTGTCTAAGATGTGCTCCTGAGTGGAAGACCTCTCAGGACATAGAGAAACTTCTTAGTGCACAGGACCATCTAATGTAAGATACAAGGCCTGAAGAGCCAAACCAAAAATAATTTGCTTTTTCAACAAGCAGGGATGTAGAAATTAACAGGGTCTTTTTGTTTATATTGGTTTTGTTTGTTTGTTGATGCGAGGGGTTGAAACCAGAGTTGCTTTACCATTGAAGCTACATCCCCAGCCCTATTTATTTTTTTAGTTTATTTTGAGACAGGGTCTCACTAAGTCACTTAGGGCCTAAGTTGCTAAGGATGACCGTAAACTTGTGATCCTCTTGCCTCAGCCTCCTGAGTTGCTGGGATCATAGGCATGTGCCACCATGCCCAGCAGAAATTAATAGCTCATGAATGGCATAGAAAGAAGCAAAAGGACATTCAGGACAAAAAGTCATTGCATTTAGTCAATTACCTTGGCTTAGACTTAATTAGAACAAAATTTTGAACTTTTAACTTTCCCACTTCATATAATTTGTATCCCTTCTACCTTGTGTGTATAGAACAGATCATTAATAGGCATTAATATCATCAGCAGGCAAATGAAAGTATGTTGAGTTAAAGATCCCTACAGAGAGGAACACCAGAGAAGGAAACAAGAGTGTCTGGGCGAGACTCTCACCCGTGCACACACTCAGCCCCTCTGCATAAGACCAAACTACAAAGGCCGCAGGTTTCTTTAGGATGGTCACTCCCAGGACCTTTCTGGACATGATAGGTTTGTCAGTAGTCAGACTGAGGGCAAGGGGGCTATTTTATGATGCCTGTCCCTAGGTAAGGGTGGGGGATCTTCAATATTATATCTGAATTACCAGAATCACTGTCACAGTAAAAATGTCCCTAAGTACAAAAAGTATAAGTCCCCGTGCTGCTACTTATTAGCTGTGTTATCTTGCACGAGTCACAACTTCCTGGAGTCTGTTTCCTCTTTTGTAAATCATCCTCCTAACCCTAACTGCCCCAAAGGTAAGCAGGATAACATAGTAACTCACCTTTATTAAATACCAACTATTCAATCCTTAAGAAACAGCCCCCATGAAATGTGGGAAAAGTTAATTTAAAAAAATAAAACGAAATGAAATGAAAACCAACTAAAAAAGGAAACAGTCTCATGAATCATATATAATCCCCATTTTACTTATAAGACTGAGATAACAGTAAAGACACACAGCATTTTCCTTGGCACCTAGCAATTGCTAGGTAAATAGGGCTGAATCAGACCACTGTCCCCATGGGAGAAATTGGTTATTTCCAATGTTTCTTGAGCACAAGATTTCGGGGCTCAAATACCAAGTTTAGATTTGTGTCTACAATTGTGTCAATGCTACAACTTTAATTGTCATGCATTAGTGAAAATAGAGGACTTAATGCTGCATATAAATGATGATTTCAAGTCAAGAGAAACCAAATGAAGTCAAACCCATGTTGGAGAGAGAGATTTTACAAAGAAATGTGATGGGAGGACTAGGACATCCCCAAGCATATGCTGCAACAGGCCTGTGGAGTTCTAAAAAGGCATCTGACAAGCAGTCAGCCCACAGTGGCATTGAGAGCCATGATCTAGCTTCAACCACACATCATCATCCATCACATTAAATGGTTTGTTATTAGGTTTTCTTTCTTTTCTTTATACTAAACCATTGCTTTATTTTATCTGGGATTCATAGGTCTCTAAATATTGAGACATTTACACCTGGCTTTATGTTTATATATTTCAGTAACATCGCAATACAAGTGATATGGATACTATGGGCTCATGGGAAGTTCTGTGGTTTTGTTATTTTTTTTTTCACCCTTTGAGAAGGATCTACCTGAGAATAGAATAGTGGTTTATAGAGACTGGACAGGTGGAGGGGTGCGCTGTGGATAAGAGGAATAATTTCTAATGTTCTGTAGCACAGTACGGTACTATAATTGATTACAATTTGTTGTGTGTTTTAAAATAGCTAGCTATTCTGAAAACTCTTAAATGATTCATTTTAAGGTGATGAATATACCAATTACCCTCTTCTGATCATTACACATTGTATACATGTATTGAAATACCACACTGTACCCACGAATAGATGATTATGTGTCAAAAAAATTTTAAAAAGAAGTCTCTACCAAAGTTTGAAAAGTACCATGCTACATATTCAAGGTACTACCTCTGATAGTTATTGCCAGGAGCAGACTGCTAACAAACACTAAATCCACTGACCTAGGTAGTTCAGGAAATGGGGTACTAAAACCCCAGGTGCATTTTCCAGCCTGCCTTCTTAGCTCCTCCCCAGACAGTTCCATGTTCTTAAAGCAGTCTCCAATAGCCTCCAATGTCTCAAGCACACTTTAGTGAATACCCTTGAGCTGTCTGGAGTAAGCTAAAAACAGAGGGTGCAGGAAACATCAAGTTTGGAAAATGGGGGTACAAAAAGTAAACAGGCACAGGAAAGCTCACAGCCCCACTGACAAGTCCTCCATAAACTTGGAAGAAACTTCAAGCAGAGAATGCTGGGTTTGAAAATGCAGAGAAACCTAGAGTTTAGGGACAGGGACTGCTCATTTCTGAACTCTGGACCTTCTCCAGCCCCCTCCTAACAGGCTATGAGTCTAAGGACAGAGGCAGCAATTCTAGGCAACAAGAAGCGGGGGTGCAGAAGGCCATGGAGGAGCTAATTTCCAACAATGCCTGGCGGTGCCTGGTGCATAGTAGGCACTCAATAAATAATGTGCAATTGAAGAAATCACAGGACTCCAAAAATAAAGAAGAAAAAGAAACAAGTAGCAACCAGTTTGGTGGAATGCACAACCTGCCCTCACTGTATTTGTTGGAGCTGTAAAACCCCGTAGACCTCTAAAGAGAAATCATTCCTTTTAGCCCAAAGTAATCTCAAAATCCAATTGTGCCTGACACTGCCTGCCTTAGGCAACCTAAGGGGAGTGCTTCAAAAACTCAGAACTGCTTCTTCAGGGTGTGCCAAGAAGGGCGGGAGGTGGGAGGGCTGGCTTAATCAGAGAGCAGAGAAGAGGTTAAAGATAGAGACCTGGCTTTACCATCAGATACAAAACACCTGGCCCCAGCAATGAATAAAAACACCTGAGGCTTTACTACAGGGCTGAAAGCACATGAGTCCAGGTGTTTATCATTCAGGGTTGAAATTGGAGTGTGTCTTTCCCCAGGAACACCTGTTGAAGAAATCAAGGATGCCAATAAAACGGAGAGAACTCTGGGCTTCCACCAGCCTTGGATAAGGAGCTCACCTTAAAAGCAGAACCTAGTCAGTGACCCTTAGATGATTTTCATTTTGCATTATGATTTTCATTGTGACTTCTGTGGCCCTAGATATTTTGCCTCCATGACCCCTCGTTTCCTCCACTTAAAATACACCAGTTAACTTCTGTTTTACAACTGCACTGGTATAAAGATGAATACACTGTTATATGTTAAAACTTTTTTTGACCAAAAGTTTTATTTTAATTTTTTAATTTTTTTTTTTTTGGTACTGGAGATTGAACTCAGGGGCACTCGACCACTGAGCCACATCCCCAGCCCTATTTTGTGTTTTATGTAGAGACAGGGTCTCACTGAGTTGCTTAGCACCTTGCCGTTGCTGAGGCTGGCTTTGAACTCGCGATTCTCCTGTCTCAGCCTCCCTAAGTGCTGGGATTACAGGCTTGCGCCACCACGCCCGGCTAAAAGTTCTTTTTAAATTATAAATAAGGAAAGAAAGTTAAACGCTTTCAGTGGGCCCCCAAAAGTACCGTGAGCCGTAACACTGCGGAAATGAGTTGGTCCTGCAGGGTTGCTCAGGGGGACCCTAGGAACAGGGGGAGGTAGGGGGGGATGGGGGCCCCTTCCCGCACTGCCAGGGAGCGTGCAAGGGCCGAACGAGGGACTTGTCCTCAACAGACTAGGACAAGCGTGGGCACCTGCCACGCATCGGTTGCACACGCAGCCCTTTCGGGCGGGGGCGCTGTCGAAGCCTTGGGCGACCCCGGCCCCCGCGGTCCCTCCCCACACCGCCGATGCCCCGGGCGGGGGCGGGGCTCGCTCCAGCGGACTTACTTGAGTTCCACTGACCACGAGCCCAGCCATGATAGCCAGACCTGGAGGACGCGCCGCACTGGGCTCAGGGGTGGCGGCAGCGGCGGGTAGCGCAGTTCCGCACTGGGCGGTCAGCTGACCCGGCGGAAGCCCGAGGCGCGGGCCGGGCGCTGGGAACTCGGCTCAGCTTCGCGCCGCCGCCCTCGGCCCGGGACCGGCCCTGCGCAGGTAAGCCTCGGCAGCCCCGCGCGCTGCAACAGGTGGCCCGCTGCACCCCTCCCTCCACGTCCCCAACCAGACCGGACTCCTTGAGTTTCCTGGCCCGCCCCCGCCCAGGGCCCCTCAAGAGGCGTCCTACACAACTCCACGCCCAGAACTTTATTTCGTTAATCAGGACTGGGTTTGAGGGTGGGGGTCCCTAACAGGAGCGGCCCATCTCAGCCGTTAGTCTGGAGCGTAGAGTTGGGTCTTTCCTAAATTTCACAATCTAGGTTACATAACTGCCCTTAACCGTCCGGAGGAGGGGCTTCTTAGCCCCAACTCCTCTCTCGCCTGCTTTGGTGTGGAGTGGGGGAGTCAGTAGGTTGAAAGGACTCCTGATGGGATGGGGTTCCCATTTTAGGAGAAAGGAGACGGGGAGTTGAATTTCCCTGTAAAGTCCAGCCTGAGCTCAGACCCCGCCCCACACCCTCCCACACACATAGCCTCCAGTGGTTGTCAATAATAAACCCTAGGGAAGGAAAATTGAATGATGTCTCCAATTTCAGGCTTCTCTTCGTCACCCCCTCCTCGGAGGGAAGATATTTGTGAAGCTCAAAGTCAGCGGTGAGATAGATCAGTCACCCCCTCAGCACACACACTTCTCCCACCCCACCTCCCCAAATGGACGTGAGAGGTCGCGTTTCTGCCTCCTATTTGGATGAAATCCAGCCCAGGGGTCAGGTAACTCGTAAGTTCATGCCTGCCCCTCTCTGGAAGGATCCCAATTTTCTCCCTGCCTATGCTTGCCTATCCACCTCCGCCCTCAGAATGCACAGAGTGACTGGATACCAATTATTTGTCTTCACCTACGCCCTATTGCACTAAGAGCCAGCCCAGCCTCAGCTTGTGTAGGGGGCATCACGAGGGTCGTCACCCACACTCCTGGCAAAAGACAAGTTAACAGGAGAAAACAAATTTGTTCAATCAAAGTTTTGGATAATATGGGAGACTTCAGAAGTAAAGAAGGAAAGATCCAAGGGAAATTCTTTATGCTTAGTCTAGGAAGAATAGACAGCTGTGTAAGAATGTGATTGAATAAAATGTGATGTAATAAACTGAAGGAAAAAAACCCAGTAAAGCCTGTTCACATTCTTGATTTCTGCCTGGTATTCCATCCTCCCAGGGATGGGATAGGAATCCTCTAGAATGAGGGTCTTATGACCTGCTATCAGATAAGGCAAATCAGAGCATTTTTTTTTTTATGGTCAGCTCCTACCCAGAAAGGTAGGTTAAAGTAATATTTTTAGATTTTATAGCTGGCTTTGGGGAAAGGAGTTCTAGTTTCTATGATCTGCCTTGGGGAAGAATAATTCTAGGTTCTATGCCTCAGTTCAGGAGAGAGAAGAGGGTAGAAGACAGGCGGGCAGGAGAAAGAGATTTTGCTTTTGAGATGCTTCTAAGGCCTTCCACTCTCCTTCAGTTCAAAATACTCAGCACGCCAAAGCACCAGACTTTGGAGTATCATTTTGGGATCCCCACCCTGTTCCCTTCGAACAGGTGGGTGTAGGCATCCTTCAGCTGAGACAGGAGCACTGAGTCCAGATGTGAAGACCCGTTCTCCCCAGGTACCCCAACTCAGCAGGCCTTTGAAAACTAGCTCCCATCTCCAATGAGGGGACAATCACAGGGCTTTTGTTCTGTTCCCTTTGTCTAAATAGCACTGAGAAGCTCCTGGTCACACAGCAGATGATGAGTTATGATTGTGATGAAGCATTTTGTGGTTGATGGTGTTCTCTCAGACCACTCTGGTCCTAACAAGGGGCAGCATTCTAATGAGCAGCTTTGGTCTCTGAGAGCTGGCTGCCTGCCCCTCTCTCTGTTGGAAGGAGTAGATGTAGCCAAGTAGAGCTGTGAGAATGCAGACTTGCTTTCTCTCTTGGCTGTGTTTATTTTGGGGATTCCAGGAAATGCAGCTAAAGGTCCTACAGGGCCAAACAAGAGAGCTTACCCTCCAGAGATAAGGGGATCAAAGAGAGCCTTCCATGGCCTGCTGCCCCAAGGACCAGCTCCTCCTCCCCCTTCTGTGCTGGATGCACCCTCTCTGGTCCATTGTCCACTTTTGTCTGCCTTTCCTATGTGAAAGGAGGAAGTGGGCCTGGGCTCTAACAGTCATGATACTCTGCCCTCCCAAATCACCTTTCTAGAAAGACTGTAACCAGTAGAAGAGGACTCAGGGAGCAAGGAGCAGGGCCAGACCTATGCAAAGATGAAATCAAAGAAGTTCCCTCCCTGCCTCACCAGAGGGATTGCTGGAGGCCTCCCTCTCCTGCCCCTGCCTCCATGCATGATGCTTCTGAGCATAGACTATTATGTAGACACTTATGTAGCAATGACACCAAAGTGGACAGGGATCTTTTCCCCTTTTCTAGACCCCCTCACTGCTATTCCCCCCTCAAACGGCCCCAGGTGACCATACTGAAAGTCCAATCTGGCCCGACCTAAAATCTTGCAACAGCTCCCACACAACTATTAATACAGTCCAAAAATTCTAGTGTGTTCCTTGGAGCTCTTATAAACCCATCAGACCTTAACTGTGAAGCCTCTTCTCCCACTTCTCCCATCCTCTGTTTGCCCCTTTCTTTCTCAGTGAACACAAGTCAGTTAACTGTATGGGGAATCAAACATTGAAGTTCAAGGTAGCTCAGCCTAAAGTGGCCTTTAGTGTTTACATTGTAAACTGATAACAATAGGGAGCTATTCAAAGTTCTTGAGCAGAGTACTTGTCTTAGACTGTTTCAGCTGCTATAACAAAATACCATAAACTAGATGTCTCATAAGCAACAGAAGTTTCATTTCTCACAATTGTGGATGCTGGAAAGTCCAAGATCAGTGTGCCAGCAGATTCGGTGTGTGGTGAGCTCACTTTCTGGTTCATGGCTGTCTTCTCAAAGTGTCCTCACATCATGGAAGCACAAGCTACCCCTCTGGGGTCTGTTTCATAAGGGAACCAATCCCATTCATGAGACTCCACTCTCATGACCTAACACCTCCCAAAGATGCCATTTCCTAATATCATTGCCATCAGGGTTAAAGTTTTAACATTACCGATTGGGGGGAGGGCAAAAACAGACTACAGCAATAGTTTCCTGGATGTAGTTGAGGAAGGATTACAGCAGAAAGGACCTAGATTCACCTCTGCTTACTCCCCTCAACTTCTGGAGGTTACTCTTCACAACAGAAAGATGAGAAGGAGGAAGAGGAAAGAGGTGGAGGAAGAGAAGAAAGAAAGAGAAGAAAGGAGAAGAAAAAGATCTGTGTCTCTGGATCAAGGAAGATTAGAATAGGAGAGAGGGCCGTCATTTTACTTCCTCATCATTTTCTTAAATAGAAATTATAAAGGTCAAGTTCTTTGGAGGCAAGACAGCAAAGGAACACTGCAGTAGGGCTGGGGAACATCTCATGTCTAAACCTGGAGGGGAACAAATGATTCCTTTGGAATTCAAGGGGTTTACAAGAGTGGACTGAGGTAACAACTCCACTGGGGCTTCTTGGTGAACAGGTTGTTTCACCCATACCCCAGGAGCACTGAAGACAAGGAAGCTTCATGAAGTCATCCCAGTTCCTCCCATGTCCCCTTACCTCATTCCATGACTGATGGAATATGAGCCGCAAATTTCTCCTATCCTGCCCCATTTTACTCCACAGCTTCTCTGCCTCAGCTTCCAAGGACCAGGCCCTGTGCTAGGCACTAGGGACATTCACCACTAACATTCAGCCTTGGGGAGAGACAGTCAAATTTTCCCTCAGACATCTGCAATCCTGCGTCAACAAGAAATGCTGCAATTGTGATCCTGTTTTCTGAACCCCAAATGGAAGTGTGCCTCGCAATTTGTATAAGTGCAGTCTTGAGACCCACCGTACAGGAAGTTCAAAAGAGACCTGGGCTGGACCGCCGGGGCCTGTGGATCTGGAGCTGTAGCAGGGCACCTAGAGAGGGAGATGGTTCGACAACAGAACACTTCCTTATCACCCTTGATGAAGAAGGCAGGATTATATTCCCACTGTCATTGTTGTTGGTGTTATTTTTCTCTGGCAGAAGAGGCCCTTTCCCTTAGAGTCCTTCCTCCATCACATTCCTGAGGACAAAAAGGAAGATCCTGTTTATTTCCAATCAAGGGAGTTGATGCCAGGGTCAGCCAGAATCAGCAAAGCAGAAACTGATCCCTGAAATCTTCCAACTTGATTCATTAGCAGCTGAGAGAAGAACAGAACCAGCTGACCAAGTTTTCTTAGCATTCCTACCTGTCCTTAACTGAGTTGCTCTTCAGCCCACCTTTGTTTCTTTCAGTCCTAGCACCTGCTCAGGTTAAGCTGGTTACTGTAATTAATTATGCTCCAGCCCTTATTTCCATCTCACCACATTTAGATTTCAGTTTTATAAAGAAGCTGGATGATTGTCTATGAAGTGCTCTTTGTTGCTGTTTCAGCCTCCTTTGAGCCTCAAGGAGAGAGGTTAGGAAGTGCAAGAAAAAGAAGAGGTTTCCAAGGCCCTTTCCCAAGTATTTGCGCCTAGGTGAGAGGATCTGGGATTATCTGTGCTTCAAAACACCTCCAATATCTCCCACTTGGAACAAATTGAATTTTGAAAAATGTATATTGGATACTTTTATAATATCAGGCATGAGTATTCATTTCATGAATGTTAGTTTATTATTTACTATTATAATTATTACTATTATTCTCAGTGCCGTTAGTTTCCCTTCTCTCTAGATCTTAAATGGTTGTGTTGTTTCCCTATTAAAATGCAAATAGCAAGGAGCAGGAAGGAAGGAAGTTTAAAGCAGGAAAGAAGCTTTTGCTTTTCATTCTATTTCTTCTGAGGTTTTTGCAACATGCATATACTACTTTGTCAATTAAAAATAAACAATGAGATTGGCATGGAAGGCAGGAAAAGGAGAATTTACCACTGAAATTATAATATGCTCATCTCTTAACATTATTTTAATAAAGCATGAGAACAGCAATGTGAAACAAATCATATTTCCCAATTTGTCTGAACTTGTCAAATTCTCTAGGTCCTTGAATGGCCTTAGGAGGCAAGTCAGCTCTGACTTGGAGGAGGGTTCATCCTGGACTTTAGAGAGGAAAGAGAACATGGACCATAAAAGCATATTTCCAACGGTATATGTTATGGTTTAGATATGAGGTGTCCTCCCAAAGCTCATGTGTGAGACAATGCAAGAAAGTTCTGAGGTGAAATGATTGGGTCATTGAATTTTTAGCCTAATCAGTGCATTAATCCCCTGATAGGGATAAACCATGGTAACTATAGGCAGGTAGGGTGTGGCTGGAGGAGGTGGCCTGGGGGCGTGCCTGTGGGGTATAAACTTTGTGCCTAGTGAGTTCTCTCTCCCTGTCCTTTTTGGTGCCATGTCCTGAACTATTTTCCTGTCACACCATTCCATCTTGATGTTTTGCCCCAAGACATGGAGTAGGCGGGTGGTCTATGGACTAAGGCTTCTGAAAACTTGAGTCCCCAAATAAACTTTTCCTCCTCAAAATTGTTCTTGTCAGATCTTTTGGCCACAGCAGCAAAAAAAAGAAAAAGAAAAAGAAAAAGCTGGCTATAACAGTATATTTCCGGTGGGGCCATTTTTCCAGAATTCCAGCTTGACTTGGGAGGTTCTGCCACTTGGAAGTTGGTCAAGGACTCCCCTACCCTCACCATACCCTAAGTTAAAATACATGGAACTTGACATAATTTCAGTGAGGTGGTGCCCAAGTACCCCCCAGCCAATAATTTGGATTTGTGATTATCCAAAACCCACTGCTTAATCATCTACTCCCACTACTGAGTGGGGAAACTGAGGCCAGGAGAGTAGAAGAGACATGCCCAATGTCACCAGCAAACAAGCAGCTGACCCCAGGCCAGACAAGAAAGCAGGATTCCTCCTAAATCCCACTAGAAACAGGATGAGGGGGCTACAGGAGCTGGTGAAAAATGCCATTTCCCACCTAATCACTTCTTGTCACGTTGTAACCATTTTCCTCGTATGGAGCACCATGCTGATGGATCAGAAATAACATTTTCAAAGTTATATCTGCAAGGAAATGGCTATTAATGTTCTTCCTCTCCTTTTAGAGCACTGAGGAATACATATTAATTTTCTCCCTACTTATATTGCCTATTTGCAAATTGTATTCACTACCCAGTGCTCCAATTTGTCCTAACCCTGAAGAGATGATGATGAATAAATGTGTTCCTGGAAATAAAGTAAAATACAAAATTTGTCACTGAGATTTATTTTTATAATTATTTACAGGGATTATTTTAGAATATATGGGGGGCAATAATAATAATGCACACATGAGAGTTCTACCATGATTTACCAATATTAATTCCAAGTCTCTTCCTACTTTTCTGTAAGGATGCTCTTCGCAACTGTGAGCTAGAGACAAAGCAAGCATCAATGGCACCTGGTACCACCAGTGCTGGAGGCTGAAGGCCTGATGCAGGGCTGCTCCAGCTTTGTAGTAGTCCTGGTCCAGGAATCCTCGATTCAGTACCTCATTTGGCCACTGAGGAGATGGTGCCCATAATTCATCCATTTGCAACTCAGCTTTTCTCAGATGCAAACTAGCTGATCTAAGGAGTTTTGATTACTATAATAACACTATAGTTTGGATTTGGATTGTCCCCAAGGGCCCATATGTTAAAGGCTTGGTCATCAGTTTGGCAGTATTGGAAGGTGGCAGAACCTGTGAGGTGGGGTCTAGTGGGAGGTCCTCAGGTCATTGGAGAAGAGCTTTGAGGGAAAAGTGAGGCCTGCCTTCCTCTCTCTCTCCCTTCCTGCCCCTCTCTCTTTCTATCTTCTTGATCATGAAGGGGGAATTTTCCCCCACCTGCTCTCCTACCATCATGTGCTATTTCACCATGAGCTCCAAAGCAATAGGGCCAATGAATGGATTATGGACTGAAACCTCCGAAACTATGAACCAGGGCTGGGGATGTAGTTCAATGGGAAAGTGTTTTAGCATGTGTGAGGCCCTGGGTTCAATCCTTACTACCAAAAAACAAAATCACTATGAAGCAAAATAAACCTTTCTTTACGCTGGTTAACTCAGGGACTTGTTATAGTAATAGAAAGCTGACTGGCACAAATAAAAATGCAAGTAAATATCCACATCTCCCTCCTGCCAAAAAAAATAAAAACACTCGTAGTTATTTATTGAGCACCTGCTATATGTCAGGCACTGGAGGGACAAGCAGGAATAGAGTAGATACAGTCCTTATCCTGCAAGGTTTACATTACCTTGGGAGGACACAGGTAACAAGTAGATAAATAATGATTTCAAGTATGTGAAATACACCATTTCAGAAAGTACTGATACATGCTAAGAAGACAGAAGCAGACCAGGGAGTGAGAGAGTGGGAGGTGGGGAATGCTGAAATCCTTGAGGAGTACAACATGGGCGGGAATCGGGCCCCACTCACCCCCTCTGCGCAGTGCTCTTGTGATGCACACACTGCATGATTTCAGACAGCTGTGATGTGTCCTGGGAAGGTTGCTCTCAGGGGAGGGCTGTTTGAGCTGAAATCCAAATCATGAGATGGAAGCAGCCCTGGGAAAACCTGAGTGAAGGGTTTTCCAGGCAGGGAACTGCAAACATAAGAGCTATGCCTGTTCTCATGTTGTCACTTTGCTTGGCTTGAGTGGTAAACCTGAACTCAAGTGCTTCCAAGGCCAAAGTGTCACCCCAGACAAAAAGAAGAGTATCTCAGTGTGACTGCAATAGGTGGACTAAGGCTTCACGACACAGCATCTAGAAAGAGAGCCATGCATGGACACACAGAAGTTCTATAATCTTTGAAGCAAACATGGTTTACTTGGAGAGGGAAACAGAAGGATCAGTAGGCCTTATAAATTACTGCACCTGCCCAGATCCTCACAGACAAAATAGCACATAGACATACATGTAAGTACACAGATTCACAAGACACATGTCAGCCTTGGAGCCAGCATTCCATCTGGTGGCTACAGTCTGAACCCTGAACCCTATTTCTAGACACACCCCAATCTCCTGTCTCATTGCAATGGCTACTAGAGGTCAATAAAGTGCAGAGTTTGTAGACAGTATTGCCTTAGAACTGAGAGGGTGTACAGCTTATACTGAGGTACTAGAAATTCAATCATCCAATTCATTCATTCAAAAAATATTTATCAGGGGCTGGGATTGTAGCTCAGCGGTAGAGTGTTTGCCTCACATGCATGAGGCCCTGGGTTTGATCCTCAGCACCACATACAAAGCAATAAAATAAAGACATTGTGTCCATCTACAACTAAAAAAAAATATATTAAAAAAATATATATTTATCAGCCAGGCTCACTAGAATGCACCTGCAGCCCCAACTTGAGAGGCTGAGGATGCCTTGAACAAAGGAATTGGAGGCATAGCAAGATCCCATCTTAAAAAATAATAAATAAAATTTAAGATGAAATTGAATATTTGAAATACATATTTATTTATTGAGTGCCTATTTGCCTGACATTATTCTAACCTCTAAGGATGGAACAGAAGAACAGTTTCTTCTTACCCTTTGCAGTTGGGGAGATAGATAATAAGCAAATGCAGCATCAGGTGGTAATGAGATCAATACAACAGGAAAGGAAGAGAGACATGCCAGGGACATATGAGGTGATCAGGAAAGGCGCCACTGACAAAGTAATATTGAAGCACAACACTGTAGTAAGTCGGGGAGAGTCAAGTGGACATCCAGGGGGAAATTATTCCCAACAAAAGGAAGTGCAAAGGCACTGAGGCAGGAGGCTGCTGGAAAATTTGGGATATATCTGAATGGCTGGAGTGA
Source organism: Geosciurus inauris (assembly GCA_004024805.1). Taxonomy (NCBI): domain Eukaryota; kingdom Metazoa; phylum Chordata; class Mammalia; order Rodentia; family Sciuridae; genus Geosciurus; species Geosciurus inauris. The sequence continues at coordinate 127,497 of PVHX01002255.1, forward strand.
GTGATGGGGAGAACAATAGTAAATGAAGTCACATGGGAGGACATGGGGGCACAGCTCATGCAGGGACAGATAGGCTGAAGTTATCACTTCAGTTTAAACTTTCAGTGAGATAAAGAACCTTGAGCAGAGGATGGGCATGATCTGACTCCCATTTTGTAAAGACTGCTTTGGCTGCTGTGCTGCTGTGCTATGGGCCATGGAGAGTGAAGCTGGGAGAGCAGGCTGCAGGCAAGCTCTACCAGGAGAATCCAGGAACTGCAGACTGAACTGCATCTGAAAATATATATATTTACTTATTTATTTTGTATGCAGAAGTGCTTAACCACTGGGCCACACTGGGCCACATCCCCAGCTCTCATTCATATTATATTTAGAGACAGGGTCTCACTGAGTTGCTAAGTACCTTGCTAAGTTGCCGAGACTGGCTTTGAACTCTGGATCCTCCTGCCTCAGCCTCCCAAGTCGCTAGGATTACAGGCATGTGCCACTGCACCTGGCCCACCTGAATATATTTTAAAGATGAAATCAACAGAATTTTATGATGGCTTGGACATGAAAAGTATAAAAAACACAGGGGTCAAAGGTAGCCCCAAGATTTGGGGTTGAGAAACTAGAAGGATGGAGTTGTCATATTGAAATGGATGAGAAAATTAGGGGATGGAAGGGACCAGAGGTCATCTTCTGGCTTTGATACATTTGAGAAGACTTTGAGACTTAAACAAATGCAGATGTGAAGCAGACACTTAGATACAAGGGCATGAAGTTCAGGAGGCAGATCTAGACTAGAATTAGAAATCTGGAAGTCCTCAGCTCTCAGGTGGCATATAAAACTCTGAGACAGAAAGGGAAAAAATCTTGGACACTCTGGCAGAGGTCAAAAGAATCGCAATGTCATGTGAAGGGGCAGCTGGAGAGGTAAGGCAGAACCAAAGACAAGTTAGGACCCAGAAGCCAAGAAAAGAAAGTGATCAAAAAAGATGGGGTTCCCAACATAACAGCCATTTCAGCCAACAACCATCAGAGGATGTTGAAAGTGTTGAGTGAATAGGACATTCACATGGTCTCAAAGTATCACCCTACAGATAACCTATAAATCGCAAAAGGGAAACATGCCTATACAGTGGAAAGGACTAAAGGTCACACTTCCCAACCAAGAGCTCAGATGCAGCATCTCCAAGGTGATACAACCTGACATTTTGGGCTTCTGATGTGATTCATTGAGAAGTACACACTCCTTGCATGTTATCCTTGCCAAAATTACTTAACCAGAATCCATTTAGGAGGTAACAGACAAATCCAGAAGGTGGAAAATTTTACAAGACAGCTAGGCTACACTGTCCAAAATGTCAATATCATGAGGGCAAAAGGACTGTTCTAGATAAAACGGCCTAAAGAGACTGTACAATGCGTAATTCTATATTGGATACTGGAACTGGAAATAGCTAAGAGGACATTTTAGGGGCAACTGGGAATGTCTAAATGTGAACTGTTTGCTGATATTATTGAAGCTTTTGAATTAACATTATTCTGCTTAGTTGTGCTAATGGTATTGTGGTTTCATAAGACAATATCATTTTTCCAGCCAGGCACAGTGGGGAACACCTGTAATCCCAGCAACTCTGAAGGCTGAGGCAGGAAGATCACAAGTTCAAAGCCAGCTTCCACAACTTAGCAAGATCTTGTCCCTAAATAAATAAATAAAAAGGGTTGAGGAGGTAGCTCAGTGGTAGAGCATCCCTGGGTTTAATCCCCAGTATCACACACACACCAAAAAAAAAAGAAAAGAAAAGAAAAAATATCCTTTTCTTTGGGAGATACAAGCTGAAGACATTAGGAGTAGACATCAAGATGCACATGACTGTAAAATAATTCAGAGGAAAAAAATGGGCAAGAGAGAGAGAGGCACCAACATGGCAAGATGTTAAGAACTAGTAAGTCTGGGAAAAGGGTATTGGGTGTTCATTGTCCTATTTAAATTTTTTCCCAAATTTAAAAATTTTTGGAATAAAATGTTAAGGACTAAAAGAAAAAAGGAGCAAGGCTGGAGTTGTAGCTCAGTGTAGAGCACTTGCCTAGCATGCGTGAGGCACTGGGTTCGATTCTTAGCACCACATATAAATAAATTAAATAAATAAAGATCCATGGGCTGGGATTGTGGCGCAGTGGTAGCGTGCTCGCCTAGCACGCGTGAGGCACTGGGTTCGATCCTCAGCACCACATAAAAATAAAATAAAAAGATATTCTGCCCACCTACAACTAAAAAAATAAATAAAATTTAAAAAATAAATAAATAAATAAATAAAGATCCATCAACAACTAAAAAGAAATATTTTAAAAAGAAGAAGAAGAAGGGCTGGGATTGTAGCTCAGTGGTAGAGCGCTCTCCTCGCAGGCGTGAGGCCCTGGGTCCGATCCTCAGCACCACATAAAAATAAATAAATAAAGATATTGTGTCCATCTACAACTTAAGAAATTTAAAAAAATAAAATAAAATAAATAAAAAAATTTTTAAAAAAAAGAAGAAGAAAAAAAAAAGGAGCTGGGGAAAGGAGCTGGGGTTGTAGCTCAGTGGTGGAGGGCTTGCTTAGCATGCGTGAGGCCCTGGGTTCGATCCTCAGCACCACACACAATGCATAAAATAAAGGTCCATCTAAAAGAAAAAAGAATTGGCCAACTATATCTGGTACTGCTTAAAGCCAAGTAAAGTGAAGACTAAGAATTAACATCAGATGTAACGACATTAGGATCGCTGGTAACCTGGACAACATGGACCGCAACAGAGGAAGGCAGGGACTGCCGTGAAGAGCTCTGTGGGCCTTGCTTGGAGGACAACAGGAGCAAAACATTTGCAGTTGTATTTCAGAGTAATTGGTCAGTTTGGTGAGGATGTTTAGAAAGGGAAGAGTAGGCCCCGGAAATGCATCCTAGCCCCGTTCCCCTATGACAGCCTGAAGGGAGAGTAGCAGTGGGGATGTAAAGATGTGGTGCTCGGCAAAGGTGCAACCGCCCGATTTCTTTGACTGAATACTTGCCTGAGAGCAGAGGATGGAGGGGCCAAGATGGCACCACCCACCAAAATACTGGCTGGGGAGTGGTGAGTTCTGCTTAGGACCTGCTGCATTTTAAGTCTTTGTGCATTGTGCCCTCCTCTGGGGAAAGCAGCAGGTGGGATGCTCTGAGTAGTCCCCACACCACACTCTGCTCCTCTGACATCTGAGCCAAGCTCAAGGTGCTGGGGCTGTGACTCAATGTGACAATGACCTGATGATGCCTTAGTTCATGAAGCGTCCACATCCTGGCAATCCCTCTGCCCAGAACCCCTCCAAGTCCTGTTCACCTGTGGACAAGTTCTCCCCAGTGGACTAGCTTTCACTGACTGCTCCAGCATCTGAAATGCCACATTAAGGCTTCTTCCATGTGCCTGGCCTTGATGCCTGCTGTATAGTGGGGTTATGTACATTTGTATCTATTCCAGACTTATCAACAAGGTGGTCAGCTCCTTGAATATAGGGAACTGGTCTGTTTCTCAAAATATTCCCAGCCTTGCCCAGAATAGATGATCAATAAACAAGAAAGAAGAAGGGGAGAGAGGAAGAAGAGGGGGCGGTCAGAGCTTAACACTAAAGATGCCCTAAAAGCTGACTGGATTTCTGAGCCATGGGGAACTGTTCTCAATTCTATGGGTGGGGTGGAGTTGCAGAGGCCATTGCCACCAGCACCCCCCTAATTCCTGAGTTAGACCCCTTGGTAGGAAGCCTCCCCAAGCACAGCCCACATCGCTCTTTCCAAAGCTGTTTGCAATGACTCACCCAATTAAGAGCATCTACATAACAAAGCCTCACCGGGCTGCAGAGGTCACAGAGACTGTGAAGTGTGTCTTTAGTGTGTGTAGCAGAGAAGGTTCACTAATTACCAGTCATTTCCACCCCTCAAGAGCCTGTCAGCCTTTGAGATGCAGGGGGAAAAAAATCCCCAAATTCCCACCCCGCACCAATCACTTCTCTCTCTCCAACCCACCCCTGCATTTCAAACCTGTGACTAATAAGTGCCAGGGATGGGTCTCTTCCCACCTGGCTGACAGTGGGGAGAGGAAAGAGGAAGCTTCAATTCAAGAGCATTTTTTAGCAATAGACAACTGGGAGGTGTGCCTCATCTGTTAAACAAGTAAGCAAACAAAATTCACAATGTGTGTCCTCTAATTATAAAAGTAAGCAATGTTCATAGTGGAAACTTCAAGTGAGAAAGAGGAAAGTCCTGAGATGATCACTGGTCCCATGGACATCCTTGTAGCCTGCCTTCTTAGTGACAGGTACTTACTGTGGGTGCGTGCACATTTCTGATCTTTCATAACCGGTTTTTTAAATGCAATGATACACTCCAATATCACTCCCTATGAGGACCTGGAAAGAATGTTAGAGCTGGCAGGGAAGCTAGACTGGCATAGAAGGCTCATGTTGGGCATTGGGAGCAGGAGGAGGCATCATGAGAATGTCTGAAAGCTGAAGGAGGCTGTTTTGAGGCTATAAAGAGCCCTTACCTTTGGAACTGAATCAAAGGATTCCCTTTCTTGGAACCTCAGTTTATCTGTAAAATGGGCATCACAGTATATGCCTTAAGGATTATTGTAAGGCACAAATACAGTTATCTCATACCAGACAAAAGTACTATAAACATACACTGGAGAAAAGACAGCCTCTTCAACAAATGGTGCTGGGAAAACAGGAAATTCATATACAATAAAATGAAATTAGACTCCTATGTCTCACCCTGCACAAAACTCAACTCAAAGTAGATCAAGGACCTAGGCATTAGACCAGAGACCCTGCTCCTAATAGAAGAGAAAGTAGGCCAAAATCTCCATCATGTTGGCTTAAGAACCACATTCCTCAACAAGACACCTAGAGTGCAAGGAGTAAAATCAACAATCAAAAAATGGGATGGAATCGAACTAAAAAGCTTCTTTTTTAAAAAATTATTTTTAGTTGCTGATGGATCTTTATCTTATTTGTTTATTATTTATAGGTGCTGCTGAGGATCGAACCCAGTGCCTCATGCATGCTAGGCAAGCGCTCTTCCACTGAGCTACAGCCCCAGCCCCTAAAAAGCTTCTTCACAACAAAAGAAACAATCAAGAACATGAAGAGAGAGCCTACAGAATGGGAGAAGATCTTTGCCACCTGCACCTCAGATAGAGCATTAATCTCCAGGATATATAAAGAACTCAAAAAACTTAACATCAAAAAAACAAATAACCCAATCAATAAATGGGCAAAGGAACTGAACAGACATTTCACAGAAGAAATACAAATAAATGGTCAACAAACATATGAAAAAATGTTCATCATCACTAGCAATTAGAGAAATGCAAATTAAAACTACACTGAGATTTTATCTCACTCCAGTCAAAATGGTAATTACCAAAAATACAAATAATGATAAGTGTTGGCAAGAATGTTGGAGGGAAAGGTACTCTCTCATATTGTTGGTAGGACTGCAAATTAGTGCAACCAACTCTGGCAAGCAGTATGGAGATTGCTCAAAAAACTTGGAATGGAGCCACCATTTGACCTGGTCATACCACTCCTCAGTATATACCCAAAGGACTTAAAACAGCATACTATAGTGACGTGGCCACATCAATGTTCATAGCAGCTCCATTCACTATAGCTAAACTATAGAACCAACCGAGGTGCCCTTCAACAGATGAATAGATAAAGAAAATGTGGTGTATATACACAATGGAATATTACTCTCCCTAAAAGAAGAAATAAATTATGGCATTTGCAAGTGAATGGATGGAGTTGGAGAATATCATGCTAAGCAAAATAAGCCAAACCCCCAAAACCAAAGGTTGAATGTTTTCTCTGATAAGCAGATGCTGATCCATAATTGCAGGGGGTGGGGGATGGAAAAACTTTGGATTGGGCAGAGGAGAGTGGGGGAAAGGAGGGGGTGTAGGGGTGGGAAGGATGGTGGAATGAGATAGATATTATTACCCTATATACCGCTGTGATTCTGCACCGTGTATAGCTAGAGGAAGGAGAAGTTGTGTTCCATTTGTGTACAATGTATCAAAATGTATTCTATTGTCATGTATAACTAATTAGAACAAGTTAAAAAATAAAGAAAATGTTGTACATATACACAATGAAATATTACTCAGCCATAAATAAGAATGAAATTATGGCATTTGCTGGTAAATGGATGGAACTGGAGACTATCATGCTAAGTGAAATAAGCCAATCCCAAAAACCAAAGGCCAAATATTCTCTCAGATATGCAGATGCTGACTCACAATGGGGCGGGATGGTAGAGGGATAGTAGAGGTTTACCAGGTTGGATGGGGGATGGGGTAAGGACGGGGTATGGGAATGGGAAAGACAGTAGATTGAATTGGACAGAACTTTCCTATGTTCACATATAATACACAACCAGTGTAACTCCATGTCATGTGCAACCACAAGAATGGGAAATTATATTCCATGTATGTATCATATGTGAAAATACATTCTACGATCATGTATAACTAAAAAGAACAAATAAAAAAAGGATTATTGTGAGGATTAAGGGAGATCCTGGTTGTAAGAGAACTATACAGACATTGGATGTTTTATTACTCACTTTAATAACTGTTCATTAATTGGTGCCCCTTTTTACTTAGCCCACTGCTAGTCTGTGCTGAGAATATAAAGAAAGCATCTGGTTCAGGCCTGGAGGAGCTTAAGATCTAATTGAAAAGTTGAACACACACACACAAACATGAAGCTAAACATAAGAATTTAAATGGCTAATAAAAGATGTCATCAATTAGTAGATAATTAAGTGCCAGACAAATGGCACAGACAGCACTCCTGGGGTTCAAAGGTAAGAACGAACACAGGGGGACAATAATAACAACCACTTTGAGCACTTCCTAGTGCCAGGCACACGCATTATCTCATTTCATTTCCCTGTTGACCATATGAGGTAGGGTTCATTATTGTATTCATTTTGCAGAGGAGGAAATGGAAACTTCAGAGAGGTTAAGAACCTTGCCCCAGGTCACACACCTAGTAAACAGAATAGTGCTGTTCTTTAGAACCAGCAGCTTGGCCCTAAAGCCCACACATGCTGAAGCCCATGCCCTGCTCTGATGGAGGCAGAGGTGAGGGTCCTGAGTCCTGAGATGGATGGCACAGGAGGGAGCCCCATGATCAAAGGCGGGCTGAGGCGGCTCGGTTGGTATGAAGGCAAACATCCCAGGCTAGCTGGATGACTGGTCTTGGGGGACAGCAAGCTTTAAGGTAAGAAGATTGAGAACATCTAAGACAATGCAAACTTTGGGGTGGAAACAGAGTTGTCCCTGAGAGTTTGGGACAATGTGGGGTCCAATGAAAGCAGTTGGGAGGGTGGGGCTGGGAAGAGAAAACTTCAGAGGATTTGAGGTGGAAGGTGAGAGCTGAGAGCTGAGGCTGGGGCAGAATGTCCTGGAAAGGTAGAACAATGCCATCCTTCTTAGAAACTCATTATTTCCCTACTTTTATCTTTGTGACATTATGGGCTAATCTACATTTTTGTCCCCATGACTTCTGGCCTCCTTTAAGCATATTTACTAACTCCTTGCACACTGGGCTTCTATAGGAAGTAGCTCATTCATTCTTTCCATTCATTCAGTAAGGGCTTATATAGCCTCCTTTAAAGGGGGGCCAGGCACAGTGTCATATGCCTGTAATCCCAGTGACTCAGGAAGCCGAGGCAGGAGAATCAAAAGTTTGAGGCCAGTATAGGCCACTTAGCGAGACCCTCAGCAATTTAGTAATATCCTGTCTCAAAACTAAACAAAAATAATTAAAAGGTGTGGAGACATAGCTCAGTGGTACAACACCCATGGGTTCAACCCCATAACCAAAGGGGGAATCCGTTGACATCATCTGAGGGCTGATCATTACTAAGGCGGACGTAGACGGAAGATGATTCTTATCTTGACAGTTGACCCCCAACAGACACCCCTCCAAACCCTGCCCTCTCAAGCCCAGCAGACCTGCCCTCGCCATCTCAGCCAGTTCCTCAGGCCTTGGGCCTCAATTGCTGCTCCTTGCCCCCACAGCTCCTCATCCCTATTGAAGTAGTTGGTCCCCCACCAATGAGTGGTCAAAAGACCCCCTTTCCTTCTGAACAAGTTGGCAGGCAAGTGTTTTGACTCTTCAAGTAAAAATTGGTGAATTTGGCCAGAGACTGTGTGGTATGAACAATTCCTGAAGGACAGAATATTCAGAAGCAAAAAGGGAGGCCTGGGCTGGGATCGTGGCTCAGCCGTAGAGCGCTTGCCTCGCATGCGTGAGGCCCTGGGTTCGATCCTCAGCACCACATACACAGCAATAAAATAAAGACATTGTGTCCATCTACAAAAAAAAAAAAAAAAGGAGGCCTGAGAGAAAAATCTGAAAATGTATTCATATAAGTGATTTTTAGTGAGTATTGTTGATGTTCATGGTAGACTGGGGATTAAAAGTAAGAATGACAACATTTGTGCCCTAAATGCTTTCCAAAAGGTAGAGGTGGGAGAGGAAGAGAAGTAAGGATAGAGACAGAAAAGAAAACCAAAGAATAAACTCTGAGCCCAGAGACATGAAGCATCTTGGCCAAGGTCAGGGGTTGGGGAAGTGCGGTGTGAAAGGAAAACCTACCCCTTCCCTGAAGCACAAGACCTCAACAGCTTCAGGCCACCACCTTCCCAAGGAACTATAGCCTAGGTGTGCTCTGTGCCATTGATTGCTTTCCACAAACATTTTCTGAACACTCCAAGGTACCAGACACTGAAGCTTTTAAGCTCTGCTGGGAAGAATCAGAGTTGATTGTCACCTAAGGTGGTCGATCTTGACAGTGTCCTTTGATGCCTTAGAAACCTTAATCACATATTGAGTGCCATCCAGGCTGTGGGAAGAGGGGCTATAAGTAAAGGGGAGAAATTCTGTACATTCTCGAACCAGATGGGGATAATCAGTCTTTTTCCAGTGTGCTTTGGTAAGAGCTGAATAAGGCAACATGATGAAGCTACCTGAAATAGTGTCCAGCACCCAGTAGGCATTCAATAAAACCATTAATATGATTGTCTCACTCCATTCTGGCATTGAACTTAACAGTTTTTCACTTGAAATCATTATCTGGTTGTGTTGGAGGCATTCAGCCAGACTGATGTTGGAGCCGCACACTTGTACCCATTGTAGGAAGCCTCGGGCACCACTGAGCAGCAATCACCATCAGATGTTTAGAAGCCACCCTGTGAGCCAAGCTATGGCAAAACAGTTGATATTGTTGGTTGGTTGTGAGTGACAGAAACTAGCTCTGGCATATTAGCAGAAGGATATCAAGAAGTTCACAGAATCAGTGAGAAGCTGGAGCTCCACACTTGGGAAATGGACAGGAACTGACAGTGGCTGGGAAATGGAGATATAGTTGATTGTGCTACTGGAATAGTCTAGTTAGGTCGCTGCCTGAGTGGCTGCCATTATCACAAAACCAGACAGGGCAGCAAACTGGAATTTCCTTTCTGCTTCCCTTAGATAGTCAGTGCCACTGCCTTAGGCTCAGTGCTGCTGCTGGGCTCTCAGAATCTCTGCTCTGGATAAGAAGGCTTCTGTACTACTCCCAACCCTCTGCTCATGCTTGGAGAGTTAGAGAGCCAGGAAGGGCATCACGTTGGCAGAGCATCAACTGCCAGGCCTGGAGAAGCTTCTGTATGTGGAAGCAGGCCCTGCTTTCCAACCAATGGAAAGGGGATTCAGATACAAGGCAGCCAAAGGAGGTAAAAAAATATCTTTTAAACCTTAAATGTGTACTATATAAATTTACTGTTGCACTGAGGATTATAGGTATTACCAGGCTGGACTCTCAGTAACTTGTGGCTATTCTAAAATACCAAAGCCATCCCCCAAAGAATGTTTGCCTGCTCCTAAGGCTATTTCTAAAACTTAACTTGAAGGAAAATCTTTTTTTTTTAAATATTTTTTTAGTTGTTGACGGATTTTTATTTTATTCATTTATTATTTATATGTGGTGCTGAGGCCTCATGCATGCTAGGCAAGCGCTTTACCACTGAGCTACAGCCCAGCCCCTTGAAGGAAAATGTTTAAAATAAGTTTCTAAGACCTTTTTGGACCACTGTGGTGGTATTTTCATGATGCCATTAGAAATAACACTTGCAAAGGGGAAAGTTCAGGATAAGTTTGGCTGCAAATGTAAAAATCCTCAGTTTCACTGATATAAACAAATAGGAAATTAATTTTTCTAACATTATAAAGGTTTTGAAGGAGAGTAATTGCTGGCGATTGCACAATGTCCCAATGACATCAATATTGTCTTTTATTCTCTTGGACTTTTCTTCATGGTCACAAGATGGCTGCTACAGCCCTAGATTATTAGATCCAAGTTCAGTGAAGGAAGAAAGGAGAAAAGGGAGAAAAGGAGGGTTAAACTATCTGCATTATCCCCTTTGATCATGAAAACAAGTGTGTTTCCCAATGCTTTCCTCCTGCTTTCCTACTCCTTTATTTCTTCTTATTCCTCATTTGCCTAAAGTGGGTTGCAAGGTCAACCTTAGCTGCAAGGATGGTTGGGAAGAAGAAAACAGGACTGTCATGACTGGTCTACGCCAATCACAAAACACATACTGGACCGGTACATGATTATAATGTTAAGATGAGGAAAAGGAGGGAGGTGGATATTAGATTATCTAAATTCTAGTATCACATTTGGTCATTGCAGGACTCGAAGTTGAACACAGAAGCATGGGGGACAAGAGCTTTTCAGAAAGAGGAGACATAAGGAGTAGAAAAACACAGGAATATGGGGAGAACAAATAAATTCTATTTGGTAGGTGTGTAGATAGCTGCATTTGGGGGTAATCTATTCTATGGAAATAAAATCACTGATTGCAAGGATACAGACACAAGGAATTTTATAAGGAAAAACAAACTGCTAATAACCTATATACCCATTAATAGGGGAATCATTGAATAAGAGTAGTATATACCTTCTGTGGAATACTATGCAGCTAACAAGTGAATAAATTATCTCCATGTCTACAACCCATTATATTATCAAGAAGAAGGACTGAGCAAGGTGCAGAGACCCATAATACCCTTTTGTGTATAAACAAGCTATAACATAATAGCCCCATAGTTTTTGTGTGTAGTTTATAGGAAAATAATAACCATAGCAAAAGGGATGGAAGCTGCTAACATTGGACACCTCAGAAAACTAGGTGAGAAATGGAGAGGAGTCGGAGAAGATCATTAACACTTTTCTTTGACTATCTTTGAGTATTTTCCTGATTGTGGGGAACATATTTGTTTTATAAGTCTAGAATGCAACTTGCAGCTTTTTAAGAGTATGCCAGAACTAGATTTTGGAGTCAAGTGTTATACACAGACAGTAGGGAACTTCTGAAGATTTCTGAGCAAGGGAATCATGTGGTCAGGAAAATTAACTAAGAAGGAGTATGTATAATGAATTAGAGGGGAGAGAGGCTGAAGATGGACATAATTAGAATAGAATAATTAGAAGGTTCTTGTAGAAGCATCTCATTTAGAAGCTAATAACTGAACTCTGATTGCAATAACATGAGAAGAGAGGCAGAGGACCAGAGGCCCAGGCTAGTCTTGGGTGGGGGGAACAGGATACATGCCTGAATGTTGGGAGGACTGGTAATGGGGAGATGTATGTTTTTCTATTAAATTGTGTCAACCAGCACTTCTTTGCACTTTCAAAGCCTGAACAAATGACTGTAAAACCACAGAAAGTTCTGTTCTACCTCCTCCAGCATCTACTTATTTGATATTTACAATATAGGGATTCAAAATAGCCATTATCTTTTTATAAGATTTCTGTTATCTTCCCCATTTAAATGGAAAACATCTTGGGATGTGAGACGATAGATAGTGAACCCCCATTCATACTCATTCACTCATTCAGCATAGTTGATACATATACATGTGTGTGTTCTTCATTTATTCCTTGGAAGAATGAAATTTTATATATGTGTATATATATATATTTTTTTAATATACACTTTCTTTATTCATTCCTTGAAGGACAAGCCCAGTCCCTGCCCCCTTGGAGTTTACCATCCAGGGAAAGGGGCAGACTCTTTGTTATGGCTGAGGATTACAGGAGATGGGAGGGGGCAGAGACTGGTGCCTAAGCTAAGACCTAAAGGAAGAGGAGGAGTGAGCCAGGTGAAGAGAAGGACTGAAGGTCATTCCTGATAAAACGGAAAGCATTAGCAAAGCCCCTGAGATGGGAAATAGAAAGGCACATTTGAGTTAACCAAAAGGAAGCTGTGGATAGCAGGAGCTGAGGGCCAGGGGGAGTAGGAGACAGACAAAGGCAGAAAGACAAGACCAGACCTGCCAACCATAAGATGATGCAGGCTCAACTTGATCCTAAGAACAGTTTGTTGTTGTTGTTTCAGACAGAGTAAGTTTCTAAGGCTGGCCTTGAACTTGAGATCCTCCTACCTCAGCCTCCTGTGGTTCACTTTTTTTTTTTCCCCCTTTAGGAAAGAATGCTCTGAAGCTGAGCATGGTGGTGCATGCCTGTAATCCAGCAGCTCTGGAGGCTGAGGCAGGAAGATCCCAAATTCAAAGCTAGCCTCAGCAAATTAGCTAGACCCTGTCTCGACCCTGTCTCGAAATAAAAAATAAAAAGGGCTGGAGGTGTAGCTCAGTGGCTAAGCGCTCCTAAGTTCAATCCCTGGTACTGAGAAAGGGGGGGGGTGGAGAGGGCGCACCCTGGCTTTGGCTGGGACTATAGGGAAACAAAGGGAGGCTCAATGGTCTGCTTTCCCCAGTAGGCTAGGAGCTAGCCAGGGGCTGAGTTGTGCTCATCCCATTTATACCTCCCTACTCTCTACTCAGATCCTCCTTCTGCACAGCTCTGGCCTCAGCTGTAAGTGCTTGTGGTTAACAGGCCAATCCTTCCCTTATCAGAGAAGTAAAAGACCAGGAAGACTCCTGAAGAGTAATAGGAGAGCTGCTGGGGATTTGAAGGAAAAAAGCACTTAGGGAAGCTGAGACAGGAGAATCACGAGTTCAAAGCCAGCCTCAGCAATGGCGAGGCCTAAGCAACTCAGTGAGACCCTGTCTCTACATAAAACTCAAAATAGGGCTGGGGATGAGGCTCAGTGGTTGAGTGCCCCTGAGTTCAATCCCTGGTACCAAAAAAAAAAAAAAAAGAGAGAGAGAGAGAGACTTGGATATGGACAGAAACCAGTAACACAAGGCCAATTTCTTCTCTCCATGCCCCAATTTTTTAATCTGTAAAACAGGGACATTCAGGGTACCTACCTAAAAGAGTTGCTTTGAGGGCATAATTCATAAAAAAGTCCTCAGATACTACCTGGCAAAAATGGACAGTCACAAAGTGTTAGCCTTAAGTTTTGTTCTTCCTGAAAGATAAATGGAACCCTGTAGGCATGGGCTTTATTCCCACGGGTCTGAAAGGACATCTGCTCAGATCCCACTGAAAGTTTGAGAGCCCCTGGGCCCTCAGGTCTCAGGATCACCAAATGGTCAGATCAAGTTTGAACAAATCTTAGGTACGAGTTTGAGCCTAGATTGCTAATGTGTGGGTGCTTCTGTTATTAGAATTTAAAAGAACCCCAAGCAGGGAAAAGGGAGATATCCATAGCCCACCCTCGAAACCCCGAGTCCCGGGTCAGGTCTCCAGCCAGGGCCTGAGACCTCCTTGCCTGGACAGCAGAGGCGGAGCACCAGGAGTGGAGGGTTGGCCTGCGTGGCGGAGAGGCGGGGTCTGCGCGTCAGCTCGCAGCCCCACCCCCAGCGGAAGTGCTTCTGGGCCCGCCCTCCTCTGGAGACCCGTTCCCCTCGCCCCTCCCCCTGCCTGATCTCCCCGGCGCAATTCCGCTCCCGGAGCTAGTCGGGCCAGGGCCCCAGCACCCGATCCAGAGAGAGGGTCCTGGGTCTGCGCATCTGGCTGTCTCGGGCGGTGCTCTCTGTCCCTTCCACTATCCTGTCCTCCCTACCGTTTCTCTGTTATCTGCGCGGCCGCAGACGGCGCTGGGGACCGCACAGGTAAAGTCTCGGCAAGTAAGGACGCAGGTGTGGACGCCTCCCGGGCCGGACCCACTGGGGAGAGATCGACAGCACGTATCCGGCTTTTTTTTTCCCCGGACGCGATCATATTGACCGTAGGGGATTGGGGAGGGGGGACGTGAACCCTGGGAATGCTGCAGTGCACTGGGGAGAAATAAGGGGCGGGACTGAAGCCCTAGAGCTTGGGGGCCGAGTCATTTGTGTCCCCGGGTCTTGCGCAGTCTCCGTTGTGCCTGGGAAATGGTGAATAGTTAGGTTTGAGTGGCTCCCGGTCGTGGTACCGAGGATTGTACTCCCATCCACCCCTTGCGATGACTAGGTTCTGACGGCCGCCTCGCCCAGGGTGTTCACAGTCCCAGGTTTGCAGAATGAAAATCAATAAAATCGATGCAATGGCAAAGAACACGAAACATGTTGGGTTATTGTCATTTGCGTTTGTTAAATTGTTTTTATGGTTTTTTGTTTTTTTTGTTTTTTTTTTTTTTTTTACTTCATTCCTGGAAAAGGTGGCTTCAGCTTGGATTAGGGCCTCAGAAAAGGACGCAAAATATCTCCTGGCCTCCAGGCAAGAGACTGGGGCTTGTCCTCAGCTTCAAGCCTCGAAAACTTCCCCAGGCGGCTGTGCGTAGTCTGGCAGCAGGAGGGAAGCCCCGGGGCGCTCTCGGCTTCTAGACACGGTTTTTCCCCACGCCTGTACGTCTGCCCTTTAGGGAGATGGCCCCCTCCACCGACTTTTCCCGGTTCACCACCCCCACACCCTGAGGGCCTCGCCTCCTCCCCTACTCCGCGCTCTTCCCGGCGCTTTAAATAATGATATTTGCATGCAGGGAGCGATTCATAAATATGTCAGGGCCGGTGAAATATAGGCAACATTTCAAACTTTCTATTTAAAAAACATGAATTATGGCCGCGGAAAATGTGTTCCCATTTAAAGGCGATACGAAGTATTTGGTGTCTCGTCCCCAGGCCCATCCATCACGCAGACAATAAAGAGAGTTTTTCGCCCTGACACCCGCGATTTATGGGCGCCCTTCTCTGCCCTCATCACTCACCGGCCGCGGCCGGCCCGGCGACAGGCCCCGCGGAGAGACGAGAGGCCGCCCCCGCGCCAATCCCCGCGTGCACTTTGCGCCCTCGCGCCCCGAAAATGCAACTCCCAGGGGGAAGCGCCCACTGCCGGGAGTTGGGGGATCACCAGGAGGGTCTGAGAAGACAAGTGGGAGTGGGAACCGCGTTCATCCTCCCACCTCCGCGGAAGCCTCTCTCCGCTCTCAGGCAGAGCCCTCCCAGAAGTGGCCTTGCGGGTACTCTGTGTGTCCCAGCCTTGTCCGCTGACGGTTGCACCGAGCTGGGAACTTTGCAGCTTGGGCGTTGGAAGGTTATTTAACCGCTGATTCGAGGTGAATTGGACAGGGGTCTGTCCAGGCTGATTTGGTCCCAAAGAAGGCGGGCTGTTCTAAAGTTTTTTGAGCCTTGCGGAGCAGACGCTTCGAAGCAAAGCTTTCTGCAACTTTTGCAATGCCGCCCCCCTCGCCTGCCTAGCAAGATCTCCAAAATCAAGCTGTTCGTCCTCGGCAGCTAGAAAACTCTTCACCATCAGGAGCCGCAGAGTTGTGGAGAAATGAAAGAGGGGGGCTCCCCAGACGTTTTCCCTCAGGCCAAGCTCCGACACCAGGTGGCCTCTTCGTCCCCGCCCCACCCCACACTCACTCGCACTGGCCCACTGTCCTCTCAAAACTGCTACTGAATCTGTTGCAAACTGCCTCGAGGGAAGTTCGGACTACTTCTGCAGGGATTTGCTTTCAGTTTTCGACACGGCAGGACAGGTTTCTGAAGCATGGGCAGAAGTGGGGTCTGCCAAGCACAGTTGGTCAGCAAGAGGCCGCTGGACCTGTGGGCGCCGTTTGTCCAGCCTACTTCAGAGGGTAGACCCAGTGCAGCCCAGACACAAGGAGCCACCTCGCGTCCCCGGCTGGGCCAAAGCATACGCGTTCATGCTAGCGGGAAGCCGTTTCCTTCTGGATGCCTGTGAGTCGGGTTTATTCGGATAAACGCAGCACAAACGACAGCCAGAGAAATCCCGTCGATTCTAAAAATGACAAGGTTGAATTTATTAGATCGAGATTCATGTGTAAGTGCAGAGAGAGAGAAAAATTGTACAAACAGCTCCATGTCCAGTGCGAACACCACTGATAGCTTCTGGCTTCAAGGGTATATAACAAAACACATCTGAATACTTAGATCTACAGAAAGATACAGAATATTCTTAAATTCTCGGTGTATGCACATATGATTAAGTTGGAAAAATATAGAGCAAGTGTCTTTACAGCCCCTGCTTGGGTATCATTTGGGTCTGGGATACAACTTACCTCCAAATAACTGCCCAGTGAATATTTCCTATAGCCAGAGTGGAGGGGTGCAGCTCTTTAAATATCTGCAGCATGGCAGAGGTGAAATATATACATTTAAGAAAAGCAGGCAGACAGATAACAGAGCCACTGCATCAACAGAATATTTCTGAGTATGGAAATAAATAGATCTACAAAGTCAGCTGTGAAGTCAAGACATAGAGGGACTTTGGGGAACCCTGTGTGGGGGCCACCCTCTTGCAGCCCAGAGCACCAAGCAGGCCGAGATGGGCTCTATTGGATAAGGGCGACCTCGAACCGGCCCTGACTGCTGGCAGAGGCTCGGCCTGGACGCTCAGCATTGCAGAACCTTGGGGTTTCGTTCTCCCAAATGCAGGCCCAGAAAGAAAGGCTTCCAGGAGTGCTGAACCTGGCATTTAAGATAGCAGGGCCCAGGGTCCTGTGGGCAACCTTTCTTCCTCAGATATTTCAGCCAGTCCTCCATCCTGGCTCCATCCGGCTCTGACGTGGACGGTTGGGTCTATGGATTTGAAGCAAAAGTGCAGAAAAGGGCGAGTCGCACTTGACGCTAAGGTGTCCCAAAGCGGGAAGCCAAAAGCCACTGAGAAGGCCACGATTAAAGCCAGACCCCACCCTGCCCTGGGGCGCCAATTTGAAGCCACAGATGCTGTTACCTGAATGAATTTACTTATGAAATACTAGGCACCCCTCACATACTTAGTGCTGAGTTCCCGGGGCCCCGTAGGTATCCACCATCTGTTAGCGAAGCCCAGGCAACTCAAATAGATAGTGGCAACTGTGAAATTCCAAGACCAAATACTAATTCCACAACAGGGCACTTGCAACAACCCACCCATCCAAATTACCGTGTGCTCGCGTTCGCTCTCTCCTTCCTCCACTCCGACCCGCTAGAAAGCACTCAGCCTTTAAACAAGCAAAGCGCTTCTAAGAGTCTCTGTTTGGTAAGAAATTGGGGAGGACTTTGTCATGAAATCCGGGGAATAGCACACACTCTTGAGGCAACCCTGCCGCGGAAGAAATAACCCGGGCGCTGAGAATGACCTGCTCCAGAAAGTGTGGCTGTACATTAAGTGCTTTATACAGTACGCTAAGAGAGGAGAGGAAGAACAGGAAAATTTCCCTTGGCAAGTAGAAAAGGGGAAAAGAGGAGGAAATGAAAAGAAAAGAAAGGGTCCAGAAAGAAGCTACAGTGAAAACAAAAAGGAAAAGGGATGAGGGGAGAAACGGAGAGCAAGTAAAGGCGAGCTCAGAAGAGCGCAGGCCAGGACTAAGGCCCCAGGACCAAGACAGGTCTCCGCTCAGACAAGTCTGGCGCCTCCCGGACCCCGAGAAGCTGTCAGGGTCAGCGGGACCACTCCACTGGCCAGGTGAATTTGATGGGGTGGGGCTGGCCTGGATCTTGCGGCCTCCGCGTGCTCTTTCAATTGCTTCTCCCCAAGGACTGTAAGGCGGAAGAGGACGAGGGTGGGGAAGCCCCCGGGGGTGCACGCCAGTCCCGGACTGTTCGGGCGCTCTGGGCCAGGCTTTCCAGCTCGCCGGGCCTGACCTGTCAGGCGGATTATCTTCGAGGGAGATTAATAGGGGAGGCGGGCTGCAATAATAATCGTTTTGTTTGATGTGACAACTCTGATAGGCGTTGATTTACTTACAAACTGATAGGCTTTTAATTGAGCGCCTCCGCCGAGCCCAAGATGAAAGGGAAGCGGCGGTGAAAGGCGGCCCGCCTGCCCTCCGGCCTCAATACTGATTAGCCATCTCGACAGTGAACAGTTCAAGGCATTTTCAAACTTTTTTCCTCAACTCTCTCCCCTTCCTTTTCCTCCTCCCACCCCGTCCTTAAATATCTGCCAAGCCTCCCTCCCCCTGCCTTTTTTTTTTTTTTTTTTTTTTTGAGAAAACAAATCTTTTCCATTGTGTGCAAATAAAACCTACAGGACTCCACGCCAACTGCTGCTAGTGGTTGAAGGCTTTAGGCTCAGCGCCGAGTAATTAACAAACCACCCCCAACCCCTGGCCTTCTCCGCATTTGGTGATTTGGCCTCCGGCGTAGTTGCGCAGACTCTGTCCGACTCTGATGCCTCCCAAAAGACCCTGGCGCACAGGACCCTAGGCGCCCCCGTGCGCTCGGGCCTTGGGAGTTGAGTTTGGAGCAGAATGAACGCTCGAGGCCCAGGACCCGCGCCCACAAAGCACAGCGCATACCTAGGAGGGTCTGAGGCTACATCCAAAGGCATAGGAGCCACTCAAGGCTTCCCGGGGCTTTGAGTGTTGGGGTGGCTCCCCCTGAGATGCACGGTGTAATCAGAAAGCTTCTGGGTTAGAGAATAGGAGAAAAACTGCGCCTGTAGACTGGATAGGAGGGTGGGAAAGAATGCCCCCGGGCCTGTGGTCACTCCTAGCTGTAGCTGCAGTGTCCAGGCCTCTTTGGGAGGCCTCGACGACAAGCAGTCCAAGGCCGAGCTCACAACATTGGGAGCATTGCAGTGGCCCCAGTTAATACCTAGACAGCCATGCAGTATCGCGGGCAGACACACCCGCAGAATAAGAGAAGCTTTACAGACACGCTGCCCCACAGAGACAGCTTAGAATGGTTAGCTCTCGGAAACCAGCACCTGGGACTCTCACTCCAATGACCAAACAACCTTCACAACCTCACATGTGATCTCCTCACCGTCTCACCGACTTACCTTCCTCAGTTTTCGAACATTGACACTACAAAGCCCCTTGAGTGCAGGTGTGTTCTTACAGGCACATAAACCCAGTCCCAAACGCACACGACCTCACTCCCTTCTCTTCTCTCCAGTTCAGCTTTAGTCAAGTTCCCATCTCATAAAGTTGACCAATCTAAAGGATCAAGGGATAGAATTAAAACGCAGAAAAAGAAACCCTGAGAGGAAATTCTAAAACTCACCCCAGAAAGTTCTCGGTCCCCGTGCGAAGTGGGAAACAGAGACAGGAGGGAGGGGAGAGAGAGGAAAGGGCAAGCACGCCGAGGGCAGGTCCCAGACCCGACCCTCACGCGTACCCAGTTCAGCTCCAGGTGCTGCGCAGGTCTAAACCCGGTCTCCAGCCTCTGCCCCCGCCCCCTGTGCGGGCACAGACGGGATCCAGGCTCCCAGCGCTCCCAGCCCGACCATTTATCAAAAGGACTTCACAACAAAAGAAGAGCCGTGCGGGAAAGTGGGGGAGGGGAAATTCAAAGTCTTCCAAGTCCTTCCGAGGAAGGGGTGTGTCTTCCTTTCACCCCCTTCTAGTTTCCACGAGTTTCTGGAGATTACCCTCGAACTTGCTCCAAACGTTCCCAAAGCCCTGAGAACTCACAGTGGTGCAGGCTTAAACATACACAGTGCACCCAGATTCAGGTACACAGCGGCACGCACAGCGCCTCCCCTCTTCTTTCCAAACAGCCCGACTGACAGTGCAAATCGAGGGGAACGCCGCAGTCCCGCTCCGCTTCCCTGGAAGAATGCGTGTTCCCACACAGCCGCCCCCTCCCTCTGTCGCTCCTTTTCTCTGCTCTCCCAGCGCAGGTCAGTCCCAGCCCGCCATTCCATTAAATTCGGACGAGCGACCCCAACGTAACCCCAGCTCCCAAGGCTACCGGGATGACGAGGGAAGGATAGTGGAGGAGGGTTTAGCGACTGGGAAACAGTGAACCTTGAAAACCTGTTTCCCCCAAACACCCAGGATATGACCTCTTTTTTTGCAGCCTTTCAGTCCTAGCTGCTATCCAAGGTGGGCAAAGAAACGAGGGGGTGTTGCCCAACTATTGACCTCCAGGACTCGAGGTTATGCTGGTGGTGTAGCTCTTGGAAAGAAGTCATCGAGTTTGGGGAAGGGCACCGTGGAACACAGTGCCCAAGGCAGGATGGCAGCCTGATAGCACGCTACACACCCGGAGGGATTATCCGGGGAGGCGGGAAATCTCCCGTGTTAGACGTCGCCGCCGCCGATCTCGGGTACCCAGAGCGGTCCCGAACTCTGCGACCCCAAACGATGGAAGCCCCAAAGGTGGAAGCTGTATCTGTCTCTCCAACACAGAAGAGGAAGGCGCACATCCCCGGCCTGCGCGCCCCTCAGCGCCCTGGGCGCACCTGCGCACTATACTCTCACAATACATTTTCCTGACACTGAGCGCCTCTTCCCCACCACCACCCCTTGCATTCTTTTTCTTACTCCCCCTCCCCCTCGCATCCCAGGAGGCCGCTCCTCTTTTCCCCTCCTCGGGTTCCTTCCGTCTCTTCCTTCCTCTGTCTCTCTCCTTCTCTTTTTCCCTTCAAGTCGCACCCGCCTTGTAATCAGCAACAAAAGCTGACATAAATCACAGGCGGATTGACAAGAGCTGACAAATAACTGATTGATTGCGGTCGAGGCACATTGACAATTGATGGAGGGGTGGAGATGCCCAAAGAACGGGGGTGGGGGGGCAGAGGGTGGCAGGGGAGAGTAAGAATGTAGGAGGGAGCTGAGAGTGAAACAGAGGAAACATGTGACCCCCGCTCCAGCCCCAATCTGCGCGTCCTCGGGTGTCACGTGGCCAAGAAGGGCGGAGAGCCCAGCGCACGTCGCCGGGATGAGCCACCACCGCCTCCGCTGCCCTTCTAGCTTCTGGTTTCTCTGCTGCGGAAACTCAGGAAATCAAAGCGGGCGGGCGGACTTCCTCCAGCACCCGCTCTACACCTTTCCTTACCCTGGTGGCCGCGCTGCGCGGGATTTCAATTACTAAAAAGAACATTTGTGTTCCGGCCCTCTGCGCGCCCTTGGAATTGACCGTCTGGCTGGTCCACACTCCCACCCGAGCTTCTTCTGGACGCCCCCGCGGCTTGCCAGCACATGCACCCCCCTCCAAAAGGTTTCAGTTTATTTTTCGAGCTGGAAAAAGAACGACAAGAAGGAAAAAAGAGGGAGGCGGTAAATGGCAAACGTAGAATAAATGTCCGTCTCGTCCTCAGAGCGAAATCGAGGGAGGGGACTCGCTGGGGGGCGGCAAAGAGGGAGCTGCCCATTAAAACCAGCTCTGAGAGTCCTGGCGGCGGCGGCGGTGGCGGCGGCGGCGCGGGACGCGTCACATCCCCTTGACCCTCCAATCACCTCGGGCTCCCATTTGATTGGAAGGCGGCAAAGGCTTTAATCTCCCCCTCGGTGCAGCTGCTTTTGAAGTGAGTTTCCTCGCCAGAGCCCCGGCTGGACAAGCAGCAGCTCACATCGTAGAGCGCAGCGCCGGCTCGGGGCCGGGAGAGCGCAGCGCAAGGGCGCAGCCCGAGGCGGACACCGCTAAACCGCTCCGCGCTCCCGCAGTGCCGCCGGCTGCTCCCGCCCCGCCACGGTTCTGCTGCGGGCCACCCAGGATTATTCTCTTCTGGCTCAGTACGCCGCGAAGGCGTACTGGGCGCCGGAGGCCGCCGTGCCAGCTCCTCCTCCTCCTCCTCCTTCTGCTGCTGCTGCTGCTGCTGCTGCTCCCGCTCCCCGGGCGAGCGCGCAGCCCCGAGCCCGCCTCGCGCCTCCGGGAGCCCTCCCCCCGCTGCTCCCATGCGTGCGGGTGGGTCATGAGCACAGCGCCCTCGCTTTCTGCCCTAAGAAGCAGTAAGCACAGCGGCGGCGGCGGAGGAGGCAGTGCGGACCCTGCCTGGACCAGCGCTCCCTCTGGAAATAGCTCCGGCCCCGGCCCAGGCTCGTCCCCGGCCGGCAGCACCAAGCCTTTTGTGCACGCCGTGCCCCCCTCTGACCCCCTGCGCCAGGCCAACCGCCTGCCCATCAAGGTGCTGAAGATGCTGACGGCACGGACTGGCCACATTTTGCACCCCGAGTACCTGCAGCCCCTGCCTTCCACTCCCGTCAGCCCCATCGAGGTAAGGACTCTGTCCTAGGGTTGAGCTAGGACCACTACCCTTGCTGCTCCCTACGGGGTTTCTTTCTCTTGGGATCTGAGAGTGGGGGTGGGGTGTCAGAGTGATTCAGCTCCGGGATGGGGGAGAAGATAGTGCTTCAGCACCTCAAAACTAGGGCGCAAAGGAGGAAGGAAGCGGAACGGGGTGTGAATGCCAGGGAGCAAGGAGGCCCAAACTTCTTTCTCTCCTTTTAGTATTAAAACCTCTACGCCAACCCACACCCCTTCCCACGCGGCCCCGAAGTCGGGCAGAGATCTGAATACCGTTTGAAAGTCCAGTCCCGTCGCTGCCCATAAGCTAGTACAAATATACAGTCTGAGGCGTCGACTGCCCAAGCCCTTTTAAGAATTAAGAGGTGTGTGCGGGGAGTGGGTACAGTTCTGGGTCTAGGAGTCGAAAACCAAACCATTTTGTAAGATCCCCTCCACCCCATCCCAATTTAGTTAGCACTTAGAGACTGCAGGGAAGATCTTGAGAGTGGTTTTGGAGTGGGCTCTTCCACCTTTCCCAAGGGCGAGAATCTTTGCGGTGGCTGTGGAGGGAGTGCCTCCGTCTGAAATGCTCTTAGCGGGCTGTTGCGGCGGGGCATTCGAAACCAGGAATCTAAAGGGTTTTCCCTTTTTTTCTCTGTGACCCCCTCCCTCTCCGTCCGACCCCGCAGCTTGATGCCAAGAAGAGCCCGTTGGCACTGTTGGCGCAAACATGTTCGCAGATTGGGAAGCCGGACCCCTCGCCCTCTTCCAAACTCTCTTCGGTTGCCTCCAATGGGGGCGGCGCGGGTGGTGCAGGCGGCGGCGCCGGAGGCGACAAGGACGCCAAGTCGGGCCCGCTGAAGCTGAGCGACATCGGCGTGGAGGACAAATCGAGTTTCAAGCCGTACTCCAAACCTGGCTCGGATAAGAAGGAGCCAGGAGGTGGCGGCGGAGGCGGCGGAGGCGGGGGCGGCGGCGGGGGTGTTTCGGCGGAGAAGTCTGGATTCCGGGTACCGAGCGCCACCTGCCAGCCATTCACGCCCAGGACAGGCAGCCCCAGCTCCAGCGCCGCGGCCTGTTCGCCCGGCGGCATGCTGCCCTCGGCCGGGGGCGGCCCGGAGGGCAAGGACGAAAAGAAAGACGCTGATGTGGGCAGTGGTGGCAGCAGCAAGGGCGCCGGGGGCGCCTCGGCAGAAGGGGGACCCACCGGGCTGTCGCACGGCCGGATTAGCTGCAGCAGCGGAATTAATGTGGACGTGAACCAACACCCGGATGGGGGTCCCGGGAGCAAGCCCCTAGGTTCGGACTGCGGCGGCGCCTCAGGCTCCAGCTCGGGCTCGGGCCCCAGTGCGCCCACCTCCTCCTCGGTGCTGGGCTCTGGGCTGGTGGCTCCTGTGTCTCCCTACAAGCCAGGCCAGACAGTGTTCCCTTTGCCTCCCGCGGGCATGACCTACCCAGGCAGCCTGGCCGGGGCCTACGCCGGCTACCCTCCCCAGTTCCTGCCACACGGCGTGGCACTGGACCCCACCAAGCCAGGCAGCCTGGTGGGGGCACAGCTGGCGGCGGCAGCGGCCGGCTCTCTAGGCTGTAGTAAACCGGCCGGTTCGAGCCCTTTGGCTGGGGCGTCGCCACCGTCCGTGATGACAGCCAGTTTGTGCCGGGACCCGTACTGCCTCAGCTACCACTGCGCCAGTCACCTGGCAGGGGCAGCAGCTGCCAGCGCCTCTTGCGCTCATGATCCCGCCGCTGCGGCCGCGGCACTCAAATCCGGATACCCACTGGTGTACCCCACGCACCCACTGCACGGCGTGCATTCCTCGCTAACGGCCGCTGCCGCTGCAGGCGCCACACCGCCTTCCCTGGCTGGCCACCCCCTCTATCCGTATGGCTTCATGCTCCCTAACGACCCGCTCCCCCACATCTGCAACTGGGTGTCGGCTAACGGGCCGTGCGACAAGCGCTTTGCAACGTCCGAAGAGCTGCTGAGCCACTTGCGGACCCATACGGCCTTCCCCGGGACAGACAAACTGCTGTCGGGCTACCCCAGCTCGTCCTCTCTGGCTAGCGCCGCAGCGGCAGCCATGGCTTGCCACATGCACATCCCCACGTCGGGTGCCCCGGGCAGCCCAGGGACGCTGGCGCTGCGCAGTCCCCATCATGCGCTGGGACTCAGCAGCCGCTACCACCCCTACTCCAAGAGCCCGCTCCCCACACCCGGCGCCCCGGTGCCGGTGCCCGCCGCCACCGGACCCTACTACTCTCCCTACGCCCTCTACGGACAGAGACTGACTACCGCCTCCGCACTGGGGTATCAGTGAGGGCTGCCTGGAAGACTGTGGAGCAAAAGGAACTGGGGGAGGGGAGGAGCCCAGGGAGGGGCGGGATCACGGCGGAGGCTGTTGACACCCGCGAGTGGGGAAGACCCACGCTACCTACCGAAGGAAAAATATATATATACCGTATGTATCTATCTACCCAACAACAGCGAACGAGACCCGGTGGGAAACTCCCCTTTCCCCCATCTCTCACCTCCCCACCCAAACTTTATAAAAGTTGAAAAAAAAATATCATTTGACTTTTTATAGAAAAAGAAGGAAAAAATAATTGAGATAGTGTTCATCTGAGGACTTCATCGGTGGACACTGGTATTTATTTATGTTAGCTCCAAGCGGACCCGTGGTTCAAAAGTGCATTATTTAGTTTGAGCTCCGTAGGTTTAAAAAGGAGGAGGGAAACATTTTTTTTTTTAACTTGAGGGTAAAAATGTGGAAAACAAACCCTCCCATCCCTTGTAGATTATAAATAAAAACAAAACCTCCACAGAACTAGAGGTCTTCTCTTTAATGTTACTTTAAAATTGCTATGATTGTATCGTACGTTCTTATTTAATGTCTGACTGAAACACAAATTTACATGCATGTTTGTTACAAAAATGAAAAAGACGAAACAAGTCACAATTTGTCAGGTCTAATTTCAAATTGCAATTATTTTTAAGGTGTATACCATCAAAAGAGAATGGGTATTTTTTTGTATGTATTCTGGAAGAAAACAAAAAAAAAGGAAAAACAATTCTATTCCAAAACCTCATTTGCCTTATTTTGTTCTTTAAAAGGAACACTTAACTATTTTTAGCCGGGCGCGGTGGCGCAAGCCTGTAATCCCAGCACTTAGGGAGGCTGAGACAGGAGAATCGCGAGTTCAAAGCCAGCCTCAGCAATAGCGAGGCGCTACTCAGTGAGACCCTGTCTCTACATAAAACACAAAATAGGGCTGGGGATGTGGCTCAGTGGTCGAGTGCCCCTGAGTTCAATCCCCGGTTACAAAAAAACAAAAACAAAAGGAACACTTAACTATTTTTAATTTTTAAGTCCACCCGCTGAGAAGGGGACAAGGTTTACGTCATGTACTAAAATAATAGACAATGTATCGCTTTAAAGATTAAATTCCGTATATTTGATGTATTAAAAGGTTTTACTTCTTCTTATCATTTTTTATTTTTTGGTTAAAGAGCCGGGCAGTTTCGGCTGCTGTGGGTTCCCGGGGCCTCACTGCTACTCTTCCCAGGATCCGGGCCGAATTTCCGATTGCTTTGTTGTGATTTTCTGAAAGAGGCAAACGCTTCGGAAGGGCCGGCCAGCCGCAGGATTGGCCTTCGGGAAAATGTTCTTAAAGGGGGAAGTTCACGACTTAGAAAAATGGTGCCCTTTGCTATTGATCATTTCGTTTTTATTTAAATCTTCTCTGAGCAGCTGGCTTGTTAAGAGTGAAAGGGTGGAGGGGGGAGGCCTTTTTGTTAAGTTCTCCTCTTGAGATTTTTGGCATTTGGGTTTCGTTTTGTGCAGAGTGGAGCAGGCTGGGACTCGCCGTCCCGGCCAGGGCTTCGTGGACCTGCGGCCACCCGCTGTCCCTCTCTTCACTTTCTAAGCCCTGCGTGGGGCAAGCAGCCCTGATAGACTAGGAGACTGCGGGGCTCTTGGGCAACCAGCTCCCTGGGCCTGGAAAGAGCGCGTGGAACCCTCTTGTCCCTCGGGAGTAAAGTGAGTTTGCTCTGCTTTTCTTCTGGCAGCCTAGGGCCAACCAAACACCACCACCCTATCCCAGTGCCCACCCCCGGGCTCCTTCCCGCCGCGGGAGTACGGGACCAGGGCAGGCAGGCCGGCGCCGCCGCTGCTTTTCCCTGTCGACCTTGCTCCACAGCTTACACTCTATCCCGGTGCGCGCCGCAGGAGAGCGCGCCCGGGCAAGGGACCCGGAAGTCCCTTCAAATTCGGCCCCGCGAAGGCCTCAGTGCCTCTGCTCCGCCTCTCCGGGACGACCAAGTGGGCGCCGAGTGCGGTTCTGGACCGCGAGTACTTCTGGGCTAAAGCGCGGCGGGAGCTTGGGTATCCGCGCAGATCCCCGCTGTGCGCGCCGCTCCCTTCTCCCCAACTTGGACCAAGGGACAGAGCTGCCAGAATCGCTCTTGAAACCACATAGAGAAAGGTCCCAATCGCTTCTGGGCGGGGTAAGGGTTCCGACACTGTGCCCCCTCACTTACGCCCCAGGCCTGGGCTCAAGCTCTGGTCTTCTGGCCATTTGGGAGCTCTGGGCCCAAGGAGCCCTTTCTTGGGATCTTGGACCAAAGTTGCGGCGCTGAGCGAGCACCTCCAGTGCCCTAGTTTTTGAGTTTTCTCCGAGTCTCCACCGATGCCTGTGGGGGCTGCGGAAAGTCCGCCTTCAAATTCGAGCCTGGATGCGACAGCCGCCGGGTCCCGGCAGCCATTTGCACGGGGGTCAATGACTTTGAGATTTTCCACCCTCCTCCCATCGCCTGCCTCCCGGCTGCTGGGCCTTTTCCCGGGTTACACGCAGAGCAGCAACCCGCAGGGGACGCCGCGGGGAGCTGAGCAGAGTTGATGGCGCTGCCCCTTCTTTGGAGATACTCTCCGGCGCCTCCGAGAAACTGACGCAGGGAAGCCTAGAGACCCGGAAACGGGAACTGGCGCCTGAGAAGGATCTTGGCCTTCAGCGTCCGGGGACGCTGCAGCCCGGCTCCCACTATAGTCTGGCCTAGAGAGGCTAGGGTGGGCCTGGCTCTCGAGAATCCTGGGCGACCAGTCGGCTTGTCGTCCCCAGGCGTAGACACACACACACCACCACCACCACTACCACCACCAGGTGGGCGAGGAGCATGTTCACGGAATGGTGCGACCAGAGTCTCCACACTCCATTGCCTGAGGCTAGGGACCTGAGAGCTTCTGTTCATCCTCTCACCAGCACTAGCCCAGGGGCCCTAGCCACTGAGGCCCTCAATCTTTGTCCTTTGCCTTGAGTCTCTGGGCGGGATCCCTGGGCCGCAGGCGCCTGGCTCGCCAGGAGCTGCTTGGGCAGAGAAGTACCTAGAAATTCCACCGCCCTGGGATTCAGGCCTGAGACCCGCAGGGAGACGAATGGGATGTTCGTGCCTTCATGCCCTCTCCTGATATTTTATTAACTAAAACCAAAACCCTTAAATTTTTTAACTGAGACCCTCTTCCCGGAGAAGCTACGCAACGGCAGCAAAATCCCAGTGCTGCGGGACCAGGGACTGAGGGCAGAAAAGATTCCCGACGTGTTGGACGTACCCAAGTCGCCCCTGTTGCCAGCTTATAAAGGGAGCGTGCCAGTATGTACTGCGTGTCCGGGCGGAGGTTCGAGCCTCCTCCTCGGGGGAATCAACGCCTCTCCCCATTGAGCCCCCAGCCGCCCCCTCCGGCAGACCTCTGCTCCTTTCACGGGAACAGCCACGGGAGCCCCTGCTTGGCAACCCGCGACTGGAGCCCGAGTGGAGAGCCGCGCGTCCGCCAGGCGGCGCTGCGGAGCCGGGCGGAGCGGGAAGGAGACTTGGAACCCCTGCCTGCTACTAGATAGTCATCCCAGGACCCCGCGCTGCCTCCACCCTCGCGTGGCTTTCGAGGTGGTGTCGAGAGTCTCCTCCCTGTACCTCCTCGCTCCTTCTTAGCTGCTGTGAACCATCTCCCCTGTCCCTGTTCACCTGCTCCAGCTCTGCCATTGTTTTCTCTTGCTCTCTCTGTATTTCTAAAGAGTTGGCCCAGGCGCCAAGTGTTCCTCCTCACTGTAGAGCTCCCACCACCGCCCGCAAGGCTCCAACAGGTTACGTACGTTGTCTGCCATACTGAAGTGGTCCCCACATATTCGTGCATCTATTCACTCCTTCATTCACAGATTATTTCTTAGGAGGGTGGTACATCCCTTTACTGGCAATTCCACACTGATGGGAGAAACTGAGACTAAGTCCTGGAAGCCATTGGCAAGGTCAGGCCTTTGTCTCCATTCAGTCCTACCCCTGCTCGTCTCTCAGGTGGTGACACCGAGTGACCCCAGTGTTCTGGTGCTGGATGACTCAGAATAAATATGGATGAGGAATGTGTGCCTCAGAGATAGGAAAAAGTCAGCTGCTGAAATCTGTCCCAAGGCTGTGCCCTCCACCCCCAGGTAAGCACTATGAACACAAATGCAGATGCCTTTAACACATTGTTCACTCCTTGCCACCAGTGTGTTAGGAATTCACTTACATTCACAGCAATTGTCTACTTGTTCAGACAGAGGCACACCTGAGTATGTGTGGCATACCTAGGATCCCAAGCAAATGGTAGGGGGAAGGAAGCAGGCATTGTGTTTGATGAGGAAAGCCAGATGAAAAAGCCCTTTCTAGGTGATGAACTATCTTTGTTTTGAAAAACTCATAAAAGTCACCCAGAAAGTGGGATCTGTCCCCTGCTAGGCTCTGCACTGGCCTCTGATACACAGGTTGGCTTAGGGTTGCTCATTCCTGTGGCTAGCAGTCTCATGGTGCTTGGAATAACTACAAAGCCCTGATGGTCTGCTCACCTCTGTTATGGACTATTTATAGCCCATATTATCCCTATATTACCCCATTTAAACTTCAAAATACCCCACTACTGCACACAAGTAAACACATAAATAAATGAAATCATAAACTTCACGATCGTTTCATACGGTCATTAGTCTTTGTCCTAGTTTTCAGATGAGGAAACTGAGGCTTGATAGGGGAAGGACACCAGCCTGAGATCCTATAGCTGGTGTGGTAGAGCATATAAGCTGGATTCTTACCTAGACTGCTACCTGAGGAGATTTTAAAGTAGAACATTGCCTGGGAATCCAAGATTCTGGTTCTGCTGGGGAAGCAGGTGGTGGACATAGTTGGTTGTTTTGTTTTTAGTCTTCTGTGTTATTATTTTTTGTTACAAAGATTTTCAAACACACAGAGGTAGAAGGAATAGTGTAATGGACCCCCATAAGTCCATCACCCAACCTCAACAATTATCAACTCATGGGTAATCTTATTTCCTCTCTACTCCCTCCAATTTGCCACCATCCCCATTATTTTGAAATGAAGACAGGCATCTTATCTTTTCACTTCCTCAGGTGTTTGTCACTTCTAGCCTGGACTGGTAACCAATCTAAGGCTCATACCCACTGTCCCTCCTAAGTTGAGGCTGGGCGAAGTTGAGGATTTTGCTCTAAGTCTCCAGCCAAGCTGGAATTGGAGTCCATTTCTATTAAACCAGAGACCAAGCACTTACAGCTGTCCAGTGCTGAGGGTACACAGAAGGCCCAAGGGGACTGAGCCTTCTCTGCCCAGTGTGACCCCAGAGTGTGCCTTGAGGACATCTGCACTATGAAAAGATTGCACAGCTTAAACAGCATATGTGAGAACAGCCTGAATGCACATGAAGCCGGGCATGGTGATGCACGCCTGTAATCCCAGTAGCTTGGGGGGCTGAGGCCAGCCTCAGCAACTTAGCGAGGCCCTAAGCAACTCAGCCAGACCTTGTCTTTAAATAAAATATTAAAAAGGGCTGGGAGCCAGGTGCAGTGGCACAACCCTGTAATCCCAGCATTTAGGGAGGCTAAGACAAGAGAATCGCAAGTTCGAAGCCAGCCTCAGCAACGACGAGGTGCTAAGCAACTCAGTGAGACCCTGTCTCTACATAATACACAAAATAGGGCTGGGGATGTGGCTCAGTGGTCGAGTGCCCCTGAGTTCAATCTCCAGTACCAAAAAAAAACAAAAAAAAAAAAGGGGGACTGGGGATGTGGCTCAGTGGTAAATCACGCCTCAGTTCAATCCTCAGTTTTCTCATCAATAAAATGGCAACACTGATACCAACCAACTGGAGTTGTGAGGCTCCAGTGAAATAATTAATTTGAGGGCTGGCTGTGTATCTCAGTGGTAGAGCAATTGCCTAGCATCCAGCCCTCCTCAGCACTGGAAATAATAATAATAAATTGAAATGCCCAACTTACTGCCTATCCCATACTGTCTTTTAAATATAGGTATTTTCTTTTTTAAAAAATTTTTTTAGTTGTCAAGGACCTTTATTTTATTTATATACAGTGCTGAGAATTGAACCCAGTGCCTCACACATGCTAGGCAAGCGCTCTACCACTGAACTACAACCCCAGCTGCTAAAATATAGGTATTTTCTTTCTTTTCTCCCCAATGTCTCATTTCATTATGACCAAACCTCTTGTTCAAGAATTTTCTATGACTCTGTGGCTCTCCATTAGGGTGCCTGTAATCATGGTTCATCTTCTGATCTGATCCATCTTTGCCTGTTTTACATTGTGCCTCACCTCATAGTTTAAACCCTCTGTCAGCCACGTAGTGCTCCAACCACCCCCAATATCCTGTCCAATTGTGCCCATCATCCACTCCTTCCCTGAAATATCTCTCCTCTCCCCACCCAGCAAAAATCTATCAATACTCACCTCTTCCAGGAAGCCCTCCAGATCTTTCCCCTCCACACACTACTCTTTCCCTCACTTTGCACTCCCTCAGCACTTAAAGCAAAGGCAGAAGTAGAAGTGTAAAGGCCACTGGGCCAGGGATAAGGTCACTTGGTTTTGGGTGGTGCTTCTTCATAGTTGTGTGGCCAGGGATAAGTCACATATCTTCTGTGAAGCTTGTCTTCAACCCCAGACTGACACAGGCCTGTGCATATACATGGGCGAACCATACCTCACCAACAACACTAAAGCAGTAAGTGTCATGTGTACACACTACTCTGTGCACTCATTTACTCATATCACTATTACTATCCCCATTTCACAGGTGAGGAATTAGAGGGCCACAGAGAAGTAATATGTCAGTATAACACTATGCTGGTCCCTGTGCCTGGGATTTTGCCTTTCACCCTCTTTTTCAAATTGATAGCAACTCAGTTCCTACTTTAAATCTCAGGCCAAATGTCAGCTCCTCCTGGATGTTCCCAAGGGCCTCTTCATTGGATTTAATGCTCTTCCCTTTGCTCCCATAGCTCTTGTCCCTTCCACCATCATACTCTCTTTATATTGCCCAGAAAGTCTGGATGAGTTACTGGGGAAAAGGGACTATCTCCTGCACCTATGTCTAGTCCTCACAGCTAGCATGGCACCTGGAACACAGTAAGTATTCAATACTATAAGAGGGAGGGAGAGAGGAGAACAGTGGAAATAGAATAAAAACCAACCAAAGGGAGGACAGATGCAAATGAATTTGGTCATCTTGGGGGAGATTATGTTTCTATAGAAGGGAGAAGAAGAATAGTAGTAGTGGCCTTAGAAAAACTTTGAATGTTTTTGTTCAAAACTCAGAATCAGTTGAGCTTCAATTCATTAGTCAGACATTGCATCTGCTGACAGTAACAAAGACTCCTAAAACAGTGGCTAAAGGAAAATAAATGTTCTCTTTGTCTGGAGGTGAGCAGTCCAGATGGGGGTAGCCCCTTGGTCACCAGAGACCCAGGGTCCTTCTGTCTTTGGCTCTGTCAACTCAACCCAGAAGCTTCATGCTCACATCATCTTGAGTCCAAGATGGCTGCTCAAGCTCAGCTACCATTGCCCAATGCCAAACAATATGGAGGAGGAGCAAAAGGGAGAGAATGAACCTCTTCCTATTCAATGGGTCTTTCCAGAATCCACACAGCTCTTCCATTTGCCCCTGGTTGGACAGAATTTTGTCACATGGCCACACTTAGTTATAAGAAAGGACGGGGGATTAAATGTTTAGTTGGGCACACTGCTACCTCAAATAAACCCAAGGCTGCTGTGGAGAGAATTGTGTCCCCACCTCCCTTCCAAAACTCATTTGAAGTTTCATTCCCCTGTGTGACATTTGGAGATGGGGCCTTTAAGGAGATAAACAAGGCTAAATGAGTCCATGAGGGTGGAACTCTAGTCTGAGAGGATATGTGGCCTCATAAGAAGAGGAAGAGACCAGATTAGCCAGCGCCTTAATCTTAGACTTCCAACCTCCAGAACCATGAGAGAAATTCCTGTTGTTGTAGCTGCCCAGTTCATGCTATTTTGTATGGTAGCCCAAACAGACTAATGTGGACAGTGCTGTCACTGAAGGGATAATAAGGGGGAGCTAGAAGAGAACACTGGCCAATTGCCCTGCAACTCATAAGCAAGATCTCCCAGAACCACAGTAAGGACAGGTATTGGCCTTCCACAAGGCTACTGTATGGCAGCTTCTACCTTTTTTGGGGTGGGGGGAGAGGGAGTACTGGGATTGAACTCAGGGATAGTCAACCACTGAGCCACATCTCCAGCCCTATTTTGTGTTTTTTATTTAGAGACAGGGTCTCACTGAGTTGCTTAGCACCTCACTTAGCCTCATTGCGGAGGCTGGCTTTGAACTCACGATTCTCCTGTCTCAGCCTCCCAAAGTGCTAGGATTACAGGCATGCACCATTGCGCCTGGCGGCTTCTACCTTTAAACCATGGGTTCTTGATAAAGTAGGCAGGGTACCTAACAGGCCCCCAGTAGTTGTCATTCAGGGCTGGTGCAGCTCAGTTGTAATTTTAGGAGCCTGTTTTATAATTCAGTGCTATAGAGTAGGATTTATTAAAAGTGCTTTTTACTCTCAAAAGACTTGTTCATTTTGGCCCCCACACAACACCAAGCCAGAAGGGATCTTCTTTTTTAAAAAGAGAAAAAGGCTGGGTGAAAAGGGAGTAGCATTGTGAACCCACCTGCCAGCCCTTCCCTGTTATTGCTAAAAAACTGAACACAGCCTCCAAGTTGAAACAGAGGCAGACACATGTTCAGTCAACTTTGGACTTAGTTCATCTTATATAAATACAGTATAGCTACAGAAACCTAAAAGAAACAAAACACAACTCAGAAGACAACTAATGAGAGGCTGGGATTGCAGCTCAGCGGTAGAGCGCTTGCCTCACATGTGTGAGGCTCTGGGTTCGATCCTCAGCACCACATACAAAGCAATAAAATAAAGACATTATGTCCATCTACAACTAGAAAAATATTTTTTTAAAAAAAAGAAGACTAATGATACCATTGATCATAGCAACACGTGAGTGAGTTCAAATCCTGCTGGTAAAGAGAGGCACAGGGCTGAGCCACTGTGCACACCCATGCCGGGCCAGGAATGCACAGGGAGGGGAGGACATGTGGAGGACAGAGGAAACTCCTGGGAACTGCAAGGGCTGAGGAGAAAGCAGGAACAGGGATGCCACCAGTCCCTTGAGGGGGCACTGATGAATATTGACTTTTTGGTTGCCCTGTTGCCAGAAGAATCAACTAGCCTTGGGTTTCAATAAGGGAGAGGTATATTCTGAGTCTTCAGTTGGCATCTGCCACCCTGGGTCTCTGCCATTTTTCTTTCACACACTTTACAAACATCCCCTCTCCTCCAGAGTCCTTCAGGGGCAGTTCCCATGGTAGGGATTCTAGGCCAGCCACATCAGTAGCTCTTAAGCCTTTGGGGTCAGAGTGGGGGTTTGAGGGAAGAGTGCAGAAACTGTAGGCTTTTTTAGAGAATCCAATACAAGTTAGGACCTCCCCCACTTCCTAACAATGAGGACAGACACAATATGGGAAGAATTATTTCAGATCATTCATGGGTCTTCAGATTTCAAACCTTCAATCCTGAGGGGAAACCTGTGATTTAAATATGAATATGTCCTAGGGAAACACCTTGAAGAATGCCGGGTTTTCCTTTCTAGATATTCTGAGCACAAATGACTCAGTGTGATCAACTGTAATAAATAACTTTTACCACAGGCCAGTGTTAACTCACACCACCATCACTGGACTCCATGAAGTGTGCACTATCACTGGCCCAGCTTTAGAGATGAGGCATAGAAAAGGTGAAATGACTTGTTCAAGGTCACCCAGTAAATAACTGGCAGTGCTGGAGGTTTTTTTAGAGGCTATTAGATTCCATAGCCAATTATTTCCAGCTTTCACTTCTCTGTACACTGAGGCCACACACATCTGCCTTTATCCTCAAACATAGGTGTCAGCCCCCATCCAGCAGTGTGTTGGAATCAGCTCACAAAAGGCAACTGTGTACATTTCTTCCAAGCTCCTCATCCAAGCTACGTTATGTTGAAACCAAACCAGGAGTATTTACACTATGGCAATTGGCAAACGCGACAAAATGAAGGTTCCCCCTTCTCCCAAAGAGGGATTTGCTCAACTTTTCCTGGCTCACCTCTTCTAATCAGGATAACAGCAATTTGCCGCTCCTGTCTAGGCCCTGAATTAGTGGGAAACAGGATCCTCCTCCTTGCCAGTGAGGAAGACCTGAACATAGTCTGCTGCCGCCCCCAGGTTTGATGGGGTATTGGAAGAGAGTATAACCTCCCCGTTTGAGCCACTGTGTGGGGTCAGCTTCTGACTACCCTTAGTACCTGCCATCTCTTGCAACCTGAGCTTGGTCATCTGGAGGCCTGGACCCCTTCTCCCACATATACTCTTTGCACTAGAGCAAACTGATCACTGTGGGATGATTCTGGCAGCCTACCTGATATGAATAGCCCTTGGCTTCCCAGAAGCCTCTGCAGCCTGCCCAGTTCTGTGCTCCTGACCTTGAGACATCAACTATTTATTGATACCAGTCAGTCAGATAAAGTTTACCAGGTAGCCACCACTCCCACTCATTCCACCAGAAACCAGTCCTATTCTCTATCCTCACCTTCCCCAAAAATGCTTAGTGGGGCCAACCAGTAGTAACCATGCACATTCTCTCACCTTTGTCCACAGGGAAACCCCATTCAACAGTAAGGATTCCAGTGGACCAGTCCCAGAGTGGAGCTTTCCCTGTGTCCTCTCACCAGTCTCGGGCCACAGGAAAGAATTTGGATTATGATTATTATTGCTACTTAGTGATCACTTTCTTTGTGCTGACTACTATACCAAATGCTTTTTTACATTATTTTTTTTAAATCTCTACAAGATCTCTAGAAAATAAGCATTATATTAATCTCTTTAAAAGAGACTGAGGCACAGAAAGGTTAAGTGACATGGCTGAAGTCATACAACTAATAATTAATAGGGCTGAAATGGAAAGCCAGGTCTGTTTCATTCCAGATACCTTGTCTATAAAACTGGTGTGCTTCCACTCACAGGTTCTGCACTCAGAGTCAACAGCATGGTCACAGTTGCTGCCACCCCAGACCTCAGGAAAGTTGTATGAAGGGTAGCCTCCCTTAGGAAGCCACCAAGTTGAGAAGGAAGACAGCTTGTTCTCCTGTGGCAAGACTAGTGCCCAGGCAGAGGTATAAGCCTTCTACCCTGGGAAGTGAGTGTGCACTTACCAGCATATATTGGGCACCTGTTGCATACACAGCACTGTCTTAGGCATGGAGGCAGTGGGAAGATGACCAGGTCATGGCCTCTGTCCTCAAATAACTTCCCAGTCTGGTAGAAACAACTGCTATGTTAAATTAAGGCAGGCTATGGTGCCAAACAGAACCCATGAAGGCACAGGATGCATTCCAATAACAAGATGTGGGAATCAGCAGGGAGGGCAGCACTTGACATGGGCTTGGAGGACGAGTTGGCATTTGATGTGTATAAAATGGGGAGTTTGGGGATCCAGGAGGAGAAACCAGAAGAACACAGGACAGATGGTGTCCTGTTCTTTGTTAAGCAATAGGGAGCCATCAGAGGTGTTTGAGCAGGGGAATAATACGATGGGATAGGACAATGAAAGACTTGAAATAAAGACCAATTGGAGGTCTGGTGGTTCAAAGAGGAACAGGACAGGGGAGCACCTGCAGGAAAGGCAAAGCAAGCATAGACTGTGCTTGGACAAGGCAAAAGTGGAGTGGCAAGATGGAAGGCAAAGAGGATTTTAAGGTCTTTGGCCTAGGGCACTGGGCTACACTACGGTAACAAAGATGCCTCCAGACAGAGTGACATCAGGTAAGCTTCTCTCTCAGGTAATTGCCATGCTAGTGAGACTGTTCTGCTCCAAGACGTCACTCGGGGTCTCCAGCACCTCCCATCTTGGTGTTCCCCTAGTATATCATGCCCTTTCATGTGGTCAGGTATGGACAGAACCCAGCCCATGGTAGTGAGCAAGCAATCCCAGGATGAGCAGCATGCTTTCAAACAAGTGGGGAGGAGGTTTCTCAAAGTTACATGGCCATGCCCAGCTGCAAGAGAGGCAGTGAAATGTAGTTCCTGGCTGGGTGGCTATGTGCCAGGGAGAAGGGGAGAATGGATTTGGGAGTGGAGTAGAGTCTGCTGCATCTGGATTTGTGGAAGAAACTTCAGATGGGAGCAGGCCTTGGCAGGGGAAGGAGTTGCATACAGGTTGAGTTTCCAATGGCTGCACTGGGTCGGAGTCATAAATGTGAATTTGTGAGTTGTAAGCAGAGAAGAGAGCAGAAACATGGGGTATGAGTGATATGTCCCCCAAGTAGAGCAAAACAGAAGAAATCTGGACTAAGGGTGGAGCCTGAAATTCATGAGAAGGTCTTATGAAAAACAGTCATTTTGCTGGTTGCATTTGCTAATCCATTGGTGGCACCAATATATCCCATCCAATGTACTCTTCTCATCCTGTGAAGTTGACACTCTTTCCTATACAGGTGGGATCTATGTTCCCTGCCCTGGAATCTGGACAGGACCGTGATGAGCAGAAATGATGCTGTATGACTTCTAAATCTAAGTCGTAATAGGTGATACATCCTCCTCTGGTGAAGCCAACCCATGGGACCCAGTTGCCATGCTGTGATGAAGCCAAGGGCCACATGAACAGGCCATGTGGGGGTGTTCCAGTGGAAAGCCCTAGCTGAGGTCATGGCCAATGGCAGCCTCAACTGAGTTGAGTGAGTGAACTCAGCCATGTGAGTGAACGAGGCTCAGTGGATTCCTACCCTGCATTCAGACTGCCCCAGCTGACCCTGAATAGAACCAAGCTGAGCCCTCCCCACCAAGTTCTGCCCCAGCTGCTGATTCATGAACAAAATAAATGCAATGCTGATGTTGTTTTCTTTTTCTTACAGCAGTGTATTAGTGATATGGGCCAGAATCTGAGGGCCAGAGGCTGATTCAATGACCAAGGAGCTGACTGAGTGACCAAGTGATTGGGGAACTAAATGAGGTGCTAAGTGGCTCCTAGATTGCCTGAGAGAGGGCATGACTAGATAGTTTTCAGAGTTCAGAAAATGTTGGGGTCTGGGTTGCAGAGTCAACAGCTCCTGGCATAGATTTGAATGGGCTGACCTCTGCCCTGGAAGACCCTGGAAACTTGACAATTCCAGAAACAGCAGAAGTCAGGGCACCTGGGGCAGGGAAGAACCAGGGTCATAGGGGAAGGAGACTGGGCCTATAGCCAACACTGGGAGGAGGGATGGAGCTGAGGAGCACTCTAGAAAATAGATTCTTGCAGAGCTTGTTCACAGAGTTCTGGTCTCACCTCAGCCTGAGACAGGTAGGCTGCATCAAGGGACTACAAGGTCTGTAATGGGATGGGAAGGAATCTTTTGCAAAAAGATCACAGGGACTCAAGTGTAGAAACCCAGCTTTCTCCTGGGACACAGGACAAGAACTATGGGCCCTGAATCTTCCAACCCAATCTCCTGACATCAAGAGCAAGTTGAGGACTCCAGCCACCACCGACCCTTTTACTGCAGAACAGTGCAGTTGAAAGCCCAGGGGAAGACAGACACCAGCAAGGAGTCAGGTGGAGGTGTATTTGTCCTGAACTGCCATGGGAGAGATGTTATGAAACCTTAGAACATAGGGTCAGAGAAGGAGGTATCCTGTGTGGTATAGCACTCCTTCACACTTTCAGAATCTACCTGCCACCATTTTGGCCTATGGCTGAATAATGAATTTGTTAGGATTAGGTTCTGTGGCAAGTGACAGATTAAACTAAAAAGCTAACTCTCTCCCTCCCCCACCACCCAATTGAAATCTAGAGGCTGACTTTCCAGGACTAGCATGGGGACCAGAGATTTCTGGTCCTTCTAGTTTGTTATTCCACTCTATTTTTCACATAGTCCGCGATGCATTCTTGAGTGCCAGCTATCGCATCTAGATTCAAGCCAACAGGAAGAATAGAAAACTATACCTTCTCCCTTTAGGAACACATCCCAGAAGTTGCCTATGATATATCTACTTATATCTTATTGACCAGAACCTGGTTATATGACTGATTGACCTAGCTAAAAGAGAGGCCAGGGGCTGGGGATCTAGCTCAGTTGGTAGAGTGCTTGCCTTGCATGTACAAAGCCCTGGGTTCAGACCCCAGAACCACAAAAAAGGAAGAAGAAGAAGAAGAGAGAGAGGCTGGGAAATATAGTCTTTATTTAGATCAATTACAAATTAAGGTTCTGTGACCAAAAAAAAAAAAGAGAGAGAGAGAAAGAGAACAAAAATTGGAGGGCCATTAGTCTCAATTGGTCTCTACTGTAAGGGAACAATAATGGGTATTGTGTTCTGGTTAAGGGATGTACACATTTGAGAATCAAGTCTCAAGTGCAAAGGTGAAACTGCACAGAACTTTGGAATAACATCACCTCTGCAGAATTTTCTGAGGGCTACATTTTCTCCCTTTGATCCCTCAGTGTCCTAAGGAGATACTGAGCTAAGAAGCAGGGAGGGCCACCTTTGCCCTTTGAAATGGCTGCATTCTATTTCCAAAGGCCCAGCCTTGAGGAACTAAGACTTACGTTCTCCTTGATTCTGCTCATAGCAAAATCTTACCCACTTGAAACCTGGTCCTAGTGCTCCTCATCAGTATGGATCCTAAATCCTTCCTAGACAGGGCCCATCCAGAGTCACAGGCTTCAATTCCAGAGCAAGAATCACATATCCTGAAGATCTGCCTTCCTATGCCTGAGTCAATGGCAGGTTCTGCATCAACAGCAGATGGATGCTATGTAGAGGTCTGGGGCCCCAGGATTCATGTTCCAGGCTGGTCTCTGGCTGGTTCTGTGACCTTGGGCACCTCACAGCTCCCACCCACACATACACAGCATAATTTTCTCATCCATATCATGGGATGAGAGCAGTGGTCCAACCTCATGGGGCTAGGTAAGAGGTGAGAGCAGGACCTGTTGGGTGGCAAGAGCTCAAACCCTTGTAGTGCTATGGAAACATCAACAGTCATTTCAGGTCTGTGCTACCTGCCACCACAGCTTTCCAAGGGGCAAAGGGCCCTACCTTTTCCATCTCATGGGACCCCCGCTCCGCTATGCACAGTGGAGCATCCCCATAGCTGGGTGGGTCTGGGCACAGGGTGGCATGGAGAGAGTGGGTTCATGGTTCCAGTACTTCTCCAGCCCCCCTGCCAGGTGCTCCTCTTCTCCCTCCCCAGCAGCCACTTCCCACCCAGAGAACCAAGAAGGCTGTGCTGTGGCCATGAGGCATACAGACCTCCCACCCTACATTGAAGAATGTGGTGGGGAACGGGGACCCCTACACACCCACACGCCTTGCCTTCACATAGCCCCTCTCCCAGAACAAAGGATAACCGGCGAAAATGAAATCTGCTTCCCCACTTCCCTCTGGCTCCTTGAGTGCCACTTTTCTGCGTATTTATGATAATCATCCCTGCAACAAAAACAGTGCCTTCACTGTCTAAATAATAAGGTAATTTGTTACAGCTAATTACTCAAGGACTTCCTTAATCTCAATTAAAAGATCCAAGAGGATTCCTGCCCCCTCTCATTCCAGTGTTCCTGAAGACCCCTCTAATGTATTCTGGATCACAGATTAGTGGGGAGCCGAGAATGGTCCGTGCTGGGCAGAACTGCTAAAATCCATCCCTGCAACGTGAAGCAGTGATTTATTGTGACATGGAATGTGGGACATTTCCCCAGCTTTTGTGATTGTGGTAATGAAGCTGTAAACCAAATAGCATGAAATGAGGCAAGGCCTTACAATTTAATCAGCTCGTAAACAGATCTACTGCATCAAGCAAATGACATTATTATCCATCCGAAGTAAATCATGCTAATCTCGGGAGATAAAATCAACATCGTTAATGGTCACATGTCATATTCATCAACACTAAACCATCCCCTTTGACAGATTAATCCTAACTACAGCTCCCAGGATGTATGGTAATAGGGCTTGTAGCATGCATTTCACTCTGCGCCAGGCTAACCAGCACTCTTAGGCTGCTATTACAAATAATTTTTTTATTGATTTACATATTTTAAAATGCATTTAAGGTGAGGCACCATTAAAAACCCTGTCACCCACCCATATTTCTTCCCTACATTCCCAGACTTTATTAATAGGAACGGGAAGACAAACGCAGTAAACCTTATAAATACTTTGTTTAGGGCACTGTTAGGGGTAATTAAGATCAGGACTAGGGTTTGGGAAGGGAGACAGGGACAGATGAGGAGCAGAAGGGGTGACGGGAAAGAAGGGACCCTCTTGTGGTTCAGGGATAAAGGCTTTCTCTGCTTCCTGTTTTCTTGAGAGTTGCCAGGAAGAACAGGAACAAAGTCTCCCCAAGCCTGACATGGCACCTGCCCCACACACACTTAAGCTCCACCTGGTCAACTTGGCCTACTGCGTGTGCATCTGCACTTGTGTTTTGGTCGCTGTGTCCTGCCTGCTGACTTCAAATGCCAAATGTATTTATTTATCATGAGGCTGACCTAGGATGAATGCTCCCGGAAAAGTGTCCACTATTCAAAATGTCACTTCCCCTCAACAGGCCATGCATTATATTGACAGGCATACTTTCAGAGGCCTCTGAATGACGAGGATGGATGGAAGTTCTGCAGGCACTGTTCCCTGGGCTGAGGGAGAGAAGGAGGGAGAGAAGGAGAGAGGAACTGCATAGGCGCCCAAATTATCTGCATCCTCCCCCAGGATCACAGAAGCATTGCGAGCCAGGACAGTGACAAGAAATGCAACCTAGGGACTTAAGGGACTGTGTTGCCCAGTAGCAAGCAGATAGTGACCCACCTTATCCCAGCCACCCTTCTCATGGGCACATTCGAGGGGTTTCCTGTCCATCTGTGGAAACAGTAGAGGGCAGAAAGGAGGCAGCTATCCTCCTTCTAAGTGACATTAGAGAGGAAGGGAGTCCAAGGGCACTAGGAATGACCATGCAGACCTTGTACTGCACAATAGCATCCGCTGGAATTACTCAATGCAATGACCCTGACATCAGGTCCACATGTCCTTCATGACTCATGTCCACATCATCCTGGATAGAAATCCAGGAAGCAGATGGATTTTTGAGGAAAATGTACCCAAATCAAGCTATTGAACTCAACTGAGGCACCTTCCCTGGATGAAAAGACCCACCTCAGCAGGCATATGTAGACTGAGGTAAGTCTTGGACATTTCCAGACCCCACACAGATGCACGGTACAGCCCT
The DNA here is from genome assembly GCA_004024805.1 of Geosciurus inauris. NCBI lineage: Eukaryota > Metazoa > Chordata > Mammalia > Rodentia > Sciuridae > Geosciurus > Geosciurus inauris. Next base: position 169,495 of record PVHX01002255.1, read on the forward strand.
CCTTTTGCTGGGATTTATTTCAGAGATGGCATGTTTGATAGACACAACAGGAGCCTGAAAAACTTCCAGCCCAGCTCTACATTTTATAAAATTGCATCTAACGATTAGGCCAACTAATGAAATGATGCAGAGAGCAAATTAACTTCATGGTTTAGGTGGCACCATGTTCAAGCAGTTGGAACTCACTGAGCTATAAGAATCTCTAAAGATTTTGCCCTGGGTTTTCCTTGATCCTTCCTAAGGGACCTGGGGGTAGCCTCTGTGTTGGGGACCCTGGGCAGCCAAGACAAATCCTTTTTCTGGAGCTTCTTGGTCTGAGTTAGTATGGTTTAGGAGTGATTCCCAAACTTGAACATGAATCAGAATTTTCTGGGTGTTTGTTAAAACAAGATTCTACCAGATATGGTGTTGCACAACTAATCCCAGTGACTTGGGAGGCTAAGACAGGACAGTTGCAAGTTCGAAGCCAACCTTAGCAACTTAGGTCCTAAACAACTTAGCGAGACCCTGTCTCAAAATAGAAAAAGGAAAAAAAAAAGTTCTAGAGATGTAACAATGTAGCTCAGTGGCAAAGTGTCCCTGGGTTCAATCCCTGATACCAAAAAAAAAAACCCACACACATATTGTTAGGTCCCACCTCCCACCTCCCAGAGTTTCTTATTCAGTAAGTGTGGGATGAGGACTGAGAATGTGTATTTCTAGCAAGTTCCTGGGTGATGCTGATGTTACTGGTCTCAGAATCATACTTGGAAAAACCAGGGTTTTGAGGGTAGGAACAGCTAAACCAGGGAGGATTAGAGAGGACAGTGGAGAGGCAGGGGTTAAAAGTTCAGTTGGATTACCATCTGTATATCAGAGAAGACATTCAGTTTTTGGTTTTGGCTTAGCATGATATTCTCCAGCTCTATCAACTTGCCTGCAAATGCCATAATTTCATTCTTCTTTAAGGCTAAATAATTATCCATTGTGTATATATACCACATTTTCTTTATCCATTCATCTATTGAAGGGCATCTAGGTTGGTTCTATAGTTCGGCTATTGTGAATTAAGCTACTATAAACATTGATGTGGCTGCATCACTCTAGTATGCTGATTTTAAGTCCTTTGGGTATAAACCTAGGAGTGGCATAGCTGGGTCAAATGGTGGATCCATTCCAAGTTTTCTGAGGAATCTCCATCCTGCTTTCCATAATGGTTGCACCAATTTGCCATGACACCAGCAATGTATGAGTGTACCTTTTCCCCCACATCCTTACCAACACTTATTTTTGCTTGTATTCTTAATCATTGCCATTCAGACTGGAGTGAGATAAAATCTTAGAGTAGTTTTGATTTGCATTTCTCTAATGGCTAGAGACTTTGAACATTTTTTTATATATTTGTTGATTGATTGAATATCTTCTGTGAAGTGTCTGTTCACTTCCTTTGCCCATTTATTGATTGGGTTATTTGTTTCTTTGGTGTTGAATTTTTTGAGTTCTTTATATATCCTGGAGATTGATGCTCTATCTGAGGTGCTTGTGGTAAAGATTTTCTTCCATTCTGGAGGCTCTGTCTTCATGTTCTTGTTTCCTTTGCTGAGAAGCTTTTCAGTTTGAATCCATCCCATTAATTGATTCTTTTTTTTATTCTAATTAGGTATACATGACAGCAGAATGCATTTTAATTCATTGTACACAAATGGAGCACAAATTTTCACTTCTCTGGTTGTACACAATATAGAGTTACACCATATGTGCAGTCATACATGTATCTAGGGCATTGGTGTCCATCTCATTCCACCATCTTTCCTGCCCCCATGTCCCATCCCCACCTCTCCCTCCCTTTTGACCAAAGTTTCTCCATTCTTCCCATGCCCCTTCCCTCTTCTAAGATTTTGGCACTCTACATGTGAGTGAGCAAAGCAGGCCTGATAAGCCAAAGTTTAGAACCCCAAAGGTCAAGTCCAAAAGTTTGTGTCATAGAGGTCAGAGATGGCTGGATTCTAGCCTCGGCCCCTGGCCTGTTGTAGGACCTGCAGTGTTACTCTTCCTGCAGTCCCCTTCCCCCCTGAGGCATCCAGCACAGAACTGCCCTGCTTGAAGTGTTAGAAAGACACAAAGCAAAGGCAATTGCTAGACCTCTTAAAAAATTAGTAAATAATTCAAACATCTCACTGTGAAACAACAAGAATTTTTACTTATTTTATTGTTTATTTACTTTGGTACTGGGGATTGAACCCAGGTGTGCTTTACCACTGAATTACACTCCTAGCCCTTTTTATCTTTTGTTTTGAGTCAAGGCCTCACCAAGTTGCTGAGACCAGCCTTGAAGTTACAATCCTCCTGTCTCAGCCTCCAGAGTTGATGGAACTACGGGTATGACTACCATGTCCAGCTAATGACAATAATTTTTAAATGTGCTCTTTCAAAAGCACATCAGCCTCTGGATTCTGCCTCAAGCACCATCCCAGGTGAGCCTCTATGCTCTGTGAGCCTCAATTGTTAACATCAAGATCAATCATTCATTCATTCATTCATTCATTCATTCCTGAGCCAAAATATACAGTTAATTGTTTCCTTGAGTAAAATTCTTGTCTGGTCAGCTGCCTTCCAGAGGCAGGGTAGCCATTCATTGGCACAAGTCTTGGTTGGGCTTCCTTATTTTCAGAAAAGGTCATCAACCTAACACTCTCTCAGGTAGGCTTAAAATGTTGTTTTAAAATCATTGTTATAAAAATACATCTACTTACTATAAAAATATTACAGAAATTATTAACTTAAAAGTTGAACGTCAGCTGTACACAGATCTCAAGATAATCACTGCTAGACGTCTGATCTACATTTATCCAGGTGCTTCCTTCATATCTTACTTTTAAGAGACACTGATCTGCTTTACTTTTCTTTAACAAAATAGCATTGTTCTCTTGACTAACTTTAAGTTTTTTTTAATCTAAAAGCAATAAATAGTTATAGAAGGGGATTAGGTGAACTGTAAAATTCCCTCTCCCTCAAAGTTAGATACTGTAACCAGTCTCTTATACATCCTCCAGAAACTGTCTATACCCACATATTGTTTTATTATTTAATTTTTAACACTAGTGGGATCATACTAAACCTACTATTCTGCAACTTGTTTTTTTTTTTAATTTTTTTTAGATATTGATGGATCTTTATTTTATTCATTTATTATTTATACGTGGTGCTGAGGATCGAACCCAGTGCCTCACGCATGCTAGGCAAGCACTCTACCACTGTGCTACAGCCCCAGCCCCTGCAACTTGTTTCTTTTCCACTTGAAAAACTATCTTAAACAACTTCTAATGGTTTGCAATGTCTCCCTGTTCCTGTGGATTGCTGCACAGTATCCCACTGTACAGATGCGCTGTAATTGATATATCTAGATCCGGTTCTCAGCCATGAGGAACACTACATTCTAGGTCATTGTTGGAAACTATAGCCTTCAACTGTCAGATGCCCAGTCTCTAATAAAAGCAGAGCTAACAGGAACACTGCATGAAAAGTAATTTGGAGATTGGATTGGAAGTCCTTGCATTATCCAGGTCTTATCCCTGAGTGAAGACATCCATCAGTGAACCACATATTTGATGCTGTCTCCTGATTTTCCCAGAGAGTTGGCTTTGCCAAGTCCTGGTCCCCATTTCTTTTCTTTTCTTTTTCTTTTGTTTTTTTCCTTTTTTTTTTTTTTGGACTGGGGATTGAACCCAGGGACACTCTACCACTGAGCCACATCCTCAGCCCTATTTTGTACTTTATTTAAAGACAGGGTCTCACTGAGTTGCTTAGGGCCTCACTAAGTTCTAAGGCTAGCTTTGAGCTCAAGATCCTTCTGCCTCAGCCTCCCAAGCCACTGGGAATACAGATGTGCACCCCTGTGCCCAGCTCCCGGTCCCCATTTCCAATGCAGCAGCCTTACCCCTCCCTCAAGGTTAGATCACTATAAGGTTGCCATGGAGGATACAGGCTGTTGCATGACCCACATGAGGTCTACACCACAGGGGAAAAAAAAGTCTTGTTTCTTCTAAAGTTTATCTGCTTTCACTTTAAGGACCATGTGACATTTGTAATTCATGATGTTTCTTATTCTCCTTTTTTGCTTTGACCACTAGGAAGCCCAGAACCAAATTTTAGTAATTATGTAAGATTGGTCTGTATATCTGCTTGCTGGATTTACCTCCCTTTCATTATCCATCTAGGCTTTTCTATTTCTCCTAGACCTTGAATTTTAAATATGTTGATTTTTTTATTTTTGAAAAAAATTCTATTTTTGCAGAGATTTGTTATTCTTGTTGCTACCCTTGAAAATAAACTCATTTTTTAAAAATGGCAGAATGGGGCGGAAACCTCCACGGGTGTCCAGCAAGAGGGAGACCAGGAACTGCCACCTCGAGCCACTGAGGAGCCCAAACTCAGGGTAAGAGTCCCCCCAGACACCCTAGCGAGAGGCAGCCCTGCCCAAGGGCAGCCTGGGCCTGCCCCAGTTCTGCTCCAGAGTTCCTGGGGACCGGCAGGAACTGCAGAGGGCCCCGATCCACCCTCAGGAACTTCCAAGGTTGTCCAGCCAAAAGGAAA